>CATOUR010000734.1:0-49764 GCA_951848785.1 Callosobruchus maculatus | reverse complement strand
CTTGTGAAACATTACTGCGCCACTGCCCAGGTGCGTTTCAATGTAGGTATCATGCGGGGGCATTTCAGCAATAATCTTCTGATAAACCCCGCTCGCCGCCTTACTTCCCAGATAGCTCATACTCTTTCGTCCTCAGCTGGCACCGTTATTTTTAACCACCTGCAGCACTGTTAAAAATGACGGTTCTCGATGTACGTCCAACACTGCCGGAAATGGCTGTATTTGCCGGAATCCGGTACCACACCGTCAAAGCTGACCGTTCCGGCCATCGCGGTATTTCGGTACCACACTGTCAAAGCCGACCATGCCGATCGGCATCCTACTTCCGCCCCGAAAATGCAGCCTTCATCCTGCTCACGAGGTCGCTTGTCTTTTTCTTCGCCGCCATCACCTGCGATGGCATTTTTTCCGACGCGGCACGGCTGCGGGATACCAACCGCCCGCCCTGCACGGTCATGACAAGATCGCCGCAAGCCACTGACGCACCGGCCATCATCGACCTGACCATTCCGGCGCTGGCATCAATCCCACGCAGCACCAGCAGTTCACTGATCTGCTGCTCTTTCACGGACAGCCTGACCCCTTCTTCCCGTTGTGGAGGCCGCTTTTTACGCTTACTCCGAACGTCTTCACTAAGCCGCTGCGCCAGTTCTCGCTTTTCCTGCCGTGAAAGCGCATCAAAATTCACCGTCACGCCCTCAGCTGGCACAGTCAATTCTGACTGTCCTACAGCTTCGCTGGCGGCATGTTCAACACCGTCAGCACCTGCCGCGGGATCCCGCGTACAGTTATTGACAGAACTCCGAGGGGCGGCGCTGCCGCCTGAAAAACCAACGTCAACGGCCACACCGTCAGCGCCCTGGCGCTTCGGCACGATTTTGTATTGAGTGGTGCGGGTGAAGATCAAAGAGTCATTGCCCGTAATCGGGCAGTAAATACCAGTGATTCGCTGGACGTTATCGCCGTAGGCGTTACCGTTTTCAGTGGTTTCATAGTTCAGACGGATGCGCAGCTTATCGCGCTCAACCAACGGGCCACCCTGGGCTAATACGTAGTTATCCCATTCGCCACCGTTAGCGGCCTGCCGGGCGGTTTCCAGTTCAGGGTGTAACACCAGTTCGCGATCGCCCAGGCGGCGAAGTTCCCGATATACCGTGACCGGCGCACCGCCGATCTGCTGAAACTGGCGAATAGCCCAGCGCGATGCCCACGCGCTAACGCGGAGTGACATTTCTTTCAGGTCTTCCCCGGTTTCGTCGTCCTTCTCACCATCCAGCGCGAAGCCGTCGATATTCTTCGAAATGTATTTCGCTATGTAGCCGGTTGCGCTGCCGTGGGCATCGTCGATCGGTACAACCTGAAAGCGGTTTTCCTGCGCTCCCGGTTCGTTGCCGTCTTCTTTCAGGGCATATTTACGGAAAATTTCGCGCGCCTGTTCGACGCATTCCGGGCGCATAAAAAGAAGTAAATGCCAGTGTGGCGTTGCATCGTGGTGCGGTTCGACCACGCGGAAACCAAAGACGCGGATCCCTTTTCTCTTCCACGCTGCGCGGGTTCTCGCCCAGACTTTGCAAAGATATTGCTGCGTCTCACGCGGCGACGCGCCACAGTATTTATTATTGCGGCGCCCGTTATGCTGCATAGAGTGGTAACGGGAAGGTGCTGTCAGCGTATAGAAGTCACCGGCCAGCCCTTCCAGCTTCGCCAGATCTTCAAATCCGCGCATTCTCGTCATGAGTTCGCGGCGACGGTTGGCCGGATTGGCAACGCTGCCAGCAACTTTATCGATCAGTGAAATACGCTCGCCCGTGTCCTGGTCTTCCAGTTCCATAGCCTTAAGGTATTCGCGATTAGCCTTTTTCTGGGCCAGCCATTCCGTAAGGCAAGGGGCGCTACTGTATGGGGAGGATTTTTTCTGGACGTATCCCGCTGCGATCATCAAATGCTCACGCCATCGGGCATTGATACGGCGCAGACGGTTTAACCACCACTGCGGTGACTCAAGACGAAGAACCGCGCGTAACGCATCCTCCGCTTCAAGTTCTTCATTGCAATACGCTGTCCATCCGGGGATCGGCGTTTTCAGATGCACCGCCAGCGACGCAATACGCCCATAGCCAGAAAGAGCCGCGAACTCAGGATCACCGGTGCGCGCCAACTGGTGATCGGACTCGCGTATAAACTCGCTCGTAAGATATCGGCAAGCGTATAAGCCAGTCTTTTTAACTCTTTTTTCCCTGCCCACAGCATACGGAAAAGCTGGTCTCGGATTGTCAGCAAAATGCCGGGCATCACAGTGTCAGGCTGGTAAACACTGTTCACGCTATCAATACGCGTTAATACGTGGCGCTCAAAGGTATTAAGCAGCCAGTGATCTGCCGCTTTGCGGTCTTTCACGTCCAGCGCATCAAGTTTCGCGGCAAAGTGGCGGCGAACATACTGCGGAAGAGAAGCCAGACGGCGACGCAGCAGCTTACTGCGTTCCGGCTTTTCGTCTTCCGCTACCAGTTCACTGAATGCAATATGCTTACGCGTGCCTTCCGGCGTGAGATAGTCGAAACCATCCAGCCCTGGCGCAACATCAACGCCAATCGGCTGGTATGGCTTGTTCCCGCCATAAGCGTAAGGGATAGCATTGTCAGTGCTACCCGGATACGGTGGAGGTGGAGAAGGGGCGCGACGGCCACGGGTTGCCGTGGTCATTGCTTATTCACATAATCCATAACGAGATGAACAGACGCTGGCTTCAAGACCTGCTAAAGCCAGTTCATATACCTGCTCACCGCGCCCAGATTTGGCCCACTCAAGAACCTCATCAACACCCGGCGAATTGAGGTTGCCGCGTGGCCCGTAAAATCCAGACCAGTCAATATGCTGCACTTCCGGCGTAAGCCCCTGAAGCATCACTTCTTTGCCCAGGTTGTTTCGAACCTTCACTTTCTTTCCGTGCCGGTCAGTGATTTCACGGAAACCCAGAACAGACGACATCCAGCGCTGGCTAACCTCGCCGACACTCATCCAGTGAACCCAGCGACTCCCCAACCTGACCTGCAATTCCCACTGGCGATGTTTATCAATATGTTCAGGCCAGCGCGCTGCTGTTTCGGCTATCTCTTCTTTGTTGCAAAGCACACAGTTCATGCAGCCAACACGGGCGGCACCTTGCGTATAAAGAGGGTTAGGCTTGATACCAAAATGTTTATGAAGGGCAAAAACGTCTTTCGCCGTCCACTGGTGGATAGGCAGGAAGTTGTAAAGGAATTGGGGATCGCGCTGGTCTGTTGAGAAGCGCTCATAGCCAGCCCGCTTTGATGACTCATCAGCCCTGACACCTGACCACTGCACTATGACTTCACCTTCATCTAACAAAGGTTTCATCACCGCATCAAAGGCAATCTGTATTTTCAGTTCGTCGGTACAAAAACGATCGCGCAGCATTGGGAATTTGCCATGAAGCAATGCAGCATCCAGAAAACTATTTCCAGACGGCTGGCCCAGAACTGACAATGCAGCATCTAAAGCTGTCTCAAACTCAATTCCCCAGCGCTTCGCTGTTTGCATCCATGCTTTTGCAAACTTCGTATCTTTGCGGGCCAGTGAAGGCATCACCACACCACGATACGCCCCCATACGGATAGTCTGACGCTTCGGCCAATTTTTCTGTAAATAAGCGCGGCGGCGGGCAAAGTCTTCTTCCGTATAGTTCCGCTTAACAACCTGAACAGGCTTACAACCTATTTGCTGATGAATAGTGCGCCCGTATTCGATCGTCAGTTCATGCTCGTTATCTGTGTCGGCCATAAGACCTTGCACGCGATCACCAAAAAGCGCGTGAGCTATGGCAAGTGTTACCGTTGAATCTTTACCGCCGCTGTAATTCACGACGATTTTATGATCGTCAGGTATGCGGAATTCAGAAAGGAAGCGCTTATAGGCCGTTTCAATTTCACGAACTTTTGCGCTTATATCCGTTGGAACAATTACTGATGGTGCTGTGAAAGTAGTCATTAGAAAGCCTCCAGATCGTCAAACGTGCCCGCCGCAACCATCGCGTTGTAAGTCGCATCACCCATTACGGCGCCACAATCAGGGCAACCGCCGCCGTAACGCCCGCAGCAGTCGCAAACAGGCAGCACGCCGATCACTTCTTTGGCCTTCTGCCGATTGTCTTTGTCAGTGCTGACGGAACGTTGCACGCTGATTTCGTGCATCTTGAAGGGCTGATAAATCGCGCGGGTGGCTTCGGTGTCGCTGTTGGAAATGACGACCTTCACGCCATGCTTACGGTTAACTTCCAGCAGTGCCTGGACTAACTGGCGGTGGTTTTCTTCCGTGAATGGTTCGGTGTGGTATTGGGTAAAATCGGCTGTTTTGCTTTCAGGCAGGTAAGGCGGATCGCAGTAAACGAGAACATCGCCACCCGTGACGACCTGTAGAGAACGCTGGAACGGCGCGCAAAGAAATATTGCCTTTGTATCGTTGGCCTTTTCGGCAAACAGGCGGATTTCATTTTCAGGAAAGTAGACGCTCTTATACTTGCCAAACGGCACGTTAAAGCCAGTCTTCCGGCTGTATCGGCATAAGCCGTTATAACCGTGGCGATTCAGATACAGGAATTGAGCAGCGCGCATAATGCACGCCATTTCAGCGCCATAACGCAACCCACCGCTTTTTACCGTACCTACCTGCTTATTGAACGCGGCGCGGACTTCGTTGTACCCCTGCGGGCTGTTCTTACTGTTGAACAGTTCGCGGGCCGCATCGATCACTAAGTCCGGGTAACGGGTGACTTCCCGATACAGGTTAATAAGATCCGGGTTGATATCAGCCAGCACATAGCGGCGGTATTCCGTGTTCATAAACACAGTCCCACTACCAACAAACGGCTCAATCAGGCAATCAGCTTTCGGCAAATGCTTGAGCAGCTGCGGCATAACACGCGTCTTGCCGCCAGCCCATTTAAGAGGTGATTTAATCATTCTCAACCTCACAACGATTCGATATGTGGGCTGGTCAGGCGCTGCCAGATCTCGCAAACCTGCTCAGCACGATAAACGGCATCGGTCAGCATGTAGGTTGCAGTAGAGCGGCGCGGGTGCGGGGCATACCCTGTTACGCCTGCGATGTGGATTAGTGTTGAGAGATGGCGGAATTCAAAAGATGGCAAGAGCGGTTCCAGCCCATAACGTGAAAGAGCATGTGCAAGCGTTGCTACATCCAGCGAACTACCAGCCGACCAACAAAGGAGCTTTTCGTGTTTCGATGCGACTTTCTTAATAAAACTGCAAGCGCCGGACAGGGCATCAATCGCGCTACAGGTTGCGTTGATTACCTCGGCACGCTGTTCGGAATCACCTTTCATAAGCTGTAAAACCGCTTCAGGATAAATACCGCCCACCGTGGTGATATCAATGGCGCGATAAAACTGTGGGCCAATCTGACCTGTTGCGGGTTCGAAGAAAACGCACTCAATGGCGAATACTGGAGCATCCGTTGATTTACCAAGAGCACGGATATCTAACATGACGTGGTTCATTGATTTTTGTCCTCATTGATGGCTAATTCGCGGTTGCAGATCCACCGCTCGACTGATGAAAAAATTTCTTCTGAGGTGGCGTTTTCCTTTTTCAGCTGGCCCATGCAAATACGCAGCATTCCAAGAAGGTGAGCGCGCTCACCCTTGCTGGCACTGGCGCTTATTGCCACAAACTCTGGATCGCTTATTCCGCTATCCAGCTTTATTGACTTGACCGACATACCGACCTCCTGAAAAAGGCAAAACGAAGCCCCGGCAAAAAATGCCGATGTTTTTTGATGCAGATTAATTAATGAGTGGTGCGAGGTTTTCTTTTTACCTGTCTGAACAGTCTTTCATGCCAGTAATAAAGAAAATCAATGAACGTCATACGTGCACGCTCATGATTCCCCCTAATCGACTTCTCAAGACCATAGACAATCAAATCAATTGTCGGGCTGTCCGGTGTTATATAAATACGCGAACCATTTTTAAGCTGAACAGTAAACCCTTTTTCAGCGCTTTCAATTGATTCGCGGATTAACATTTCCCGCTCCCACGATGTTTTCTCTTCAGTAAACATGCAAGCACCTCCCAAAGATGTTACAAGAGTTTCTTTAACGCTCTTATCAGAGTTGCCAACAGCCCTTTATTTATCTTTTTCGTATAAACAAAAGGCTTATTCATGCCTTTAATAAAACGTACCTTGTTCGGCTCCGGCTTAAAGAAACGACCGTCCGGGCATTCAATCCACCCGCGAGTATTGCGGTAGTGCGTGACCTGGCAACCATGCTTTAACAGGCTGGCAAGTGATGGGGCGTTATCGTTCATATCGTGTACCTGCTACAGTTGCCTACGGGCTTTTAGTTCAACTTCTTCACGGCGGGCTTTATATTTAGCAAGCGCCTTAATTCTTTGCTGCTTTACTTTTTCTATTCGCTGTCTGATCAGGAATTGAGTTAGATACAAAACAAGCACAGCCAAAATAGAAAGACCGATAATCATTTCAACCTTCATGATTTCTTCCGCTATTCAGCCGTTCAATTGTTCGCATTGCTTCAGATAAGGCAAAGTCACGACCATAATAATTATCAATACCGCCGTTATCATCCCGCTTATTTATCAAATACGAATTACTTCTGTTAAAAGCATTACGCGGTGATTTGCGGATAGTGAATCCGTTAAAGACGTAAACATTTTTGCTTACCTGAACCAATCCCGGAATGCTTCCGGCATGTGTCCCATGTCGTGAATAGCGCTTTTTCATTGAACAGAATTCTCCATGAAACTTATTGCCTCAATTCATCATTTCCGTGTAGCGCTCGGCTTTGTAACGGGCGTTCATGTAGAGCGCATAAAGATTAACCTCGCGCTTTTTACCAGGGGCAGCCTGAAGGATTGGGAGGTCTCCCCTATCCGCTCGAGTGCGTATTGCTCCTACAGTCATCCCCATACGTTTCGCGAAATCAGCAAGAGACTCTGAAACCCGACTACCGAATGGGTAATCACTTGGCAAAGGACCGTCAGGGATCGCGTTTTTCGTTGAGGTTTTCAACTTCTTAGCCATAAATGCTATCCTCACGTTTTGTTGCTAACTGTTGTAGTTTGCCGCAGCAAGCTATTGCTCATTGTTGAATGGGAGTGTTTTCACTACCATCGACGCAATATTAGGAGTGAAAACACTACCATGTCAAGTGATCGTGGGAAAAGGCTCAAAGAAATACGTGAGGCAGAAGGATTTAGCCAGGCAGGATTTGCTGAGCTAACTGGCATAAATATCGGAGTTATAAAGAATTATGAGTCTGGTCGTTCCGGGGCTGGGATATCTGTTATCGATCGCGTTATTGAAACTAAGGACTTTAGTAAATACACCCTGTGGTTGATGACTGGAGAATCTAACGAATCTGCCGGGCAGATCAGTCCGGCTCTCTCCCCTGATGGGCAAGAGAACACATCGGACCACCAAAAAGACCACAAGGCTGGCTAGTCGCATTGAAAATTAAGGAATCTTGGTCAAATGGCGGAATTTGCGCCTACAAGGTGAATTTTTGGGAGGATGCCGAATGACAGTTTCTAAATTGCCTGACGGCAGGTATCTCGTAGACGTGCGACCACAGGGACGTGACGGGAAACGTATCAGAAAGCGCTTTGCAACAAAATCCGAGGCTCAGCAATACGAGCGCTGGGCGGTTGCGTCTTTTCACAATAAAGAGTGGCAGGAACGGCCGGCGGATAAACGCCAGCTTTCCGAGTTGATCGACCTCTGGTATCAGGTTAAAGGCCAGATGATGAAATCAGCTGCCAATACCCACAACAAAGTTAAAGCGATTGATAAACGGCTTGGCTATCCGCGTGCAGATAAAATTAACAAAAAAATGATTGCCGACTACCGGGCTAAACGGTTCGAGGCGGGTGTTACAGCAAACACAATAAATCGCGATATAACAGCAATCTCAGCGGTGTTTACCACTCTCATAGAGACTGGAAACTACCACGGAGAAAATCCATTCTCAGGTACTAAGAAGTTAAAAATCGCCACTGCCGAAATGGGATTTTTATCACGGGTCGAAATCAGCGCACTACTCGCTGAGCTTCCCGAAGATGAACGACTGGCGGCGGAGCTTTCACTTTCAACTGGTGCGCGCTGGGGAGAAGTTAAAGGTCTCATGAGCACACGTATTGCCCATGGCCGTGTTACGTATACCGATACAAAAAACGGCAAAGATCGCACGGTGCCAATAAGTGAAAAACTTGAGAAAGCACTTAAGGCGCGGGGTCGTGGTTATATTTTTTCTAACGTCGATTACGACATTGTGAGAGAAGCGCTTAAGAAGGTTGCGCCTGACCTGCCGAAAGGCCAGGCCGTGCACGCACTACGCCACACATTCGCATCTCACTTTGTGATGAACGGCGGCAATATTCTCGTGCTGCAAAAGATACTCGGCCACGCAAATATCCAACAAACAATGGTCTATGCACATCTTGCGCCCGACTTCCTGCAAGATGCAGTCAAATTCAACCCCCTTAGTGAGGATTCTGATAATGGGTGAAAAACTGGATGATACCCAAAACAATGATGCGGAAAGTAAGAAAAAAGCTTTCACGCAACTGTTAGAGTCGGTCACACCGTCCGATTTCTTTAAATTTTTGGATGCAAAGGGAGTAACAACAATCTGTCCCGGATGTCAGCGTGATGGTTTGCAGGTTACTGCTATATCAGGGAAGCAAAACTTAGATGAGCTAATCAAAGGTGACGATGGCAAAAGCTTCGTAACCTACTTTAGACTTGAACCGGGTCATGCTGGCGATACGGATCATAATTATTACTATAAGTCGTTTTGTGAGAACTGCGGTTACATCACCATGCACGCTGTGACTCCCGTTCTGCAATGGCTCCAGTCTGAAGCGAATCAGGGAGGGGCTGAAGATGAGCGGTTATAATGATACTATCCTTTCTAGTTTTAGTTTCTCAATTGGAGGGCTACCGCAAGTGGGTATGCGCAGAAGTGACGCTTCAAGTTACGATGCCTCAATGGATGGTCGCGTAGCTCGCATTGAGTCAGATATTTCATACATCAAACGAGATATCCAGGACCTCAAAGGCGATATTAAAGATGTGCGAGGTGATATCAGAGATATTCGAACTGATATGCGCACTGACTTCCGAATCACATTCGGCGCCCTGATCGCCGTCGCGCTGGGTCTTGCCGGAATCATGGCTCGTGGTTTTGGATGGATGTGAACAACAGCATGAAAATAGCCCCGCAATGCGGGGCTTTTTCGTATCTGCGTGTCCACAAATTGCCCCAATCGCTGCTGTTAGACGTAGTTTTATGTTGTAGAATGTTGTAACCACATTACTGACAAAACAGTAACTTACTGAATTCACAAGATAAAGATAGGCCACTTCGGTCGCCTTTTTTATTGTTTTTAGACAGAGGATTGCGTAATGATTAATAAAATATTTGCACTTCCGGTAGTCGAACAACTTACCCCTGTGCTCTCCCGCCGTCAGATTGACGGTGCCGACGTTATTGTCGTCGACCATCCGCGCGTAAAAGCCTCCGTGGCGCTCAATGGCGCCCACCTGCTCTCCTGGAAACCAGAAGGCGAAGAAGAAGGTCTTTGGCTGAGCGAGGCCACCTCGTTTAAGAAAGGCGCGGCGATCCGCGGCGGCGTACCGATCTGCTGGCCATGGTTTGGCCCGTCCGCGCAGCAGGGTTTACCCTCTCACGGTTTCGCCCGTAACCAGCAGTGGACGCTGAAGGCGCACAACGACGATGACAACGGTGCGGTGCTGACCTTTGAACTACAGGCGAATGAGGAAACGCGCGCCCTGTGGCCGCACGAGTTCACCCTGTATGCCCGCTTCAAGCTGGGTAAAACCTGTGAGATTGAGCTGGAGGCGCACGGCGAGTTCGAAACCACCTCCGCGCTGCACACCTATTTCAACGTCGGTGATATCCAGGCGGTAAAGGTTAGCGGCCTTGGCGATACCTTTATCGATAAAGTGGATAACGCGAAAGAAGGCAAACTGGACGACGGCGTGCAGACCTTCCCGGACCGTACCGACCGCGTTTACCTGCACCCTGAAGCCTGCAGCATGATCCACGACAGCGCCCTGAACCGCGGAATCGAAGTGGTTCATCACCACCACAGCAACGTGGTGGGCTGGAACCCGGGCCCGGCTCTTTCCGTCAGCATGGCGGATATTCCGGACGACGGTTACAAGACCTTTGTCTGCGTGGAAACGGCGTGCGTGACTGCCCCGCAGAAAACCAGCGAAGAAAAACCGTCCCGCTTAGGCCAGACGATTAAGATTGTGAAGCGTTGATTTTTCTGAAGCTTGAAAAACAAACGGGGCGCAAGCGCCCCGTTTTAATGCATAGCATTCCGATCAGAACTTGTAGGTTACACCCACAGAGAAGATGCCCGCCCAGGACTTATCGACCATCGGGCTGTCTTTTACTTCATCGCTCAGACGGATATAACGACCGGTACCGTATACGTTCCAGTCACCCAGGAAGTTATAGGACGCGGTGAGTTCCAGGTACGGATCCCAGCCATCATCCGCGCTGTAGCTCTTCAGGCCACTGCGGCGAGACTCATCTTTAGAGACGCCATAGTAGTAGTCGTTGTAATTCTCGCTGCTGTACTGCACGCCAATACCCGGCGTCAGGGTCACCGCGCCGTTGGTGTAGCGATAAAGCCATGCCAGATCCCAGATGAAGCCGTTGCTGTTATCCAGCGTATCGCCCGCCAGCGCAGTGCGCAGGAAGCCATACTCGGTGTTATGCACGTAAGAAAGCCCCGCCATCAGTGAGCTTCTGCGCTTGTCCAGCTGGCGAAGCGCATTGCTGTCGCTGTCGCCCGGCTTAAAGTGCGTTGGATCGTAGTACGCCATGATGGAGAGCTTATCTGCCGTGTCGTTCCACAGATAGTAACCGCCGCCCAGTCCACGGAACCAGAAGTTATCGCCTTCATAGGTGACAACGGGGACAGGATATACGTCGCGGTCATACTGTTTGTACGGGCTGTTAATCACGCCAGCACCCGCGCCAACCGTCCACTGGCCTTCAGCCTGTACGGTGCTCGCTGCGGTAGCGGCAAGGATCCCCAATGCCAGAAGTTTGAGTTTGGTCACAATCCATTCTTTCCTGTAGTCAAATAATCAGCGGAAGAAGTGTAACCGCCAATCCCGCACATCCCAAAATTTTTTGCGCGCTAATCAGTTTGATTAACCCGTTATTTTTCATTTTTCAGATGACAACCCGCTTTCATTTATGTGACCGATAAATGAAAAACCCACTTTCGCCTTATACGCGCAGTGGAAATTTTTGGATGAGTTATTGATATGTCATTGAAAGTAGATTTTATGCGTATGCAAGTTTTGCAATTGCCATCTACGCTTTAATTTAAGAAGAGGTTTTGCTGAACACCCTGCGGTTCTTAGCCTTCGACCTGGCACACAGGTTGCTGCTCTGGCAGTGAGGTGCGAGAAATTCTCTTCCGGGAGCCTCCACTACTCACACGAACGGCTCTTATCCTGTGCTAAAAAACGAAAGGACGGCATGCCATGAATATATTCGATCACTATCGCCAGCGCTACGAAGCTGCCAAGGACGAAGAGTTCACACTGCAGGAGTTTCTTACCATTTGTCGGCAAGATCGCAGTGCCTATGCCAATGCGGCAGAACGGCTATTGATGGCTATTGGTGAGCCAAACATGGTTGATACTGCCCTGGAGCCACGGCTTTCCCGTCTATTTTCGAATCGGGTAGTCGCCCGATATCCGGCGTTCGAAGAGTTCTATGGTATGGAAGATGCCATAGAGCAGATCGTCTCCTACCTGAAGCATGCCGCTCAGGGGCTGGAAGAGAAGAAACAGATCCTCTATCTGCTGGGCCCGGTTGGTGGCGGTAAATCCTCGCTGGCCGAACGGCTGAAGGCGCTGATGCAGCGCGTGCCGATCTATGTCCTGAGCGCCAACGGCGAACGCAGCCCGGTGAATGACCATCCGCTGTGCCTGTTTAACCCGCAGGAAGATGCGCAGATTCTGGATAAAGAGTTTGGCATTCCGCATCGCTATCTCGGCACAATCATGTCGCCGTGGGCGGCGAAACGTCTGCACGAGTTTGGCGGGGACATCACCAAATTCCGCGTCGTCAAAGTCTGGCCGTCGATCCTTGAGCAGATCGCCATCGCCAAAACCGAACCCGGCGACGAGAACAACCAGGATATCTCGGCGCTGGTGGGTAAAGTCGATATCCGTAAGCTGGAGCATCACGCGCAAAACGACCCGGACGCCTACGGTTATTCCGGCGCCCTGTGCCGCGCCAACCAGGGGATAATGGAATTTGTCGAGATGTTCAAAGCGCCGATCAAGGTGCTGCATCCGCTGCTGACCGCTACCCAGGAAGGGAACTACAACGGGACGGAAGGTATTTCCGCCCTGCCGTTTAACGGCATTATCCTTGCCCACTCAAACGAATCTGAATGGGTCACGTTCCGTAATAATAAAAACAATGAGGCGTTCCTTGACCGCGTGTACATCGTCAAAGTGCCTTATTGCCTGCGGATCTCGGAAGAGATCAAGATTTACGAGAAACTGCTTAACCACAGCGAGCTGATGCATGCCCCCTGCGCGCCGGGAACGCTGGAAACGCTGTCGCGCTTCTCTATCCTTTCGCGTCTGAAAGAGCCGGAAAACTCCAGCATCTACTCCAAAATGCGCGTATATGACGGTGAAAGCCTGAAGGATACCGACCCGAAAGCGAAATCGTACCAGGAGTACCGCGATTACGCCGGGGTCGATGAAGGGATGAACGGCCTGTCGACGCGTTTTGCGTTTAAGATCCTCTCCCGCGTCTTCAACTTCGACCATGCGGAGGTAGCCGCTAACCCGGTTCATCTGTTCTACGTGCTGGAACAGCAAATTGAGCGCGAGCAGTTCCCGCAGGAGCAGGCTGAACGCTACCTTGAGTTCCTGAAAGGCTACCTGATCCCGAAATATGCCGAGTTCATCGGTAAAGAGATCCAGACCGCCTATCTGGAATCCTACTCAGAATACGGTCAGAACATCTTCGACCGCTACGTCACCTATGCTGACTTCTGGATCCAGGATCAGGAGTATCGCGACCCGGACACCGGCCAGCTGTTTGACCGTGAATCCCTGAACGCCGAGCTGGAAAAAATCGAGAAGCCGGCCGGGATCAGCAACCCGAAAGACTTCCGAAACGAGATTGTAAACTTTGTCCTGCGCGCCAGAGCGCATAACAACGGACGCAACCCGAACTGGACCAGCTATGAAAAACTGCGCACGGTCATTGAGAAGAAAATGTTCTCCAATACCGAAGAGCTGTTGCCGGTAATTTCGTTTAACGCCAAAACCTCAACCGACGAGCAGAAAAAGCACGACGATTTTGTCGACCGTATGATGGAGAAAGGTTACACCCGCAAGCAGGTACGCCTGCTCTGCGAATGGTATCTGCGCGTGCGTAAATCGTCTTAAAACAAGTGCCCGGTAGCGCTCGCGCATACCGGGCCGACAAATGCTAGTTGGCAAATGCAGTACGGGGGGTATATGACCTGGTTTATTGACCGGCGTCTTAACGGCAAAAACAAGAGCACGGTTAACCGCCAGCGCTTCTTGCGTCGTTATAAATCGCAAATTAAACAGTCGATCTCCGAGGCCATCAACAAACGCTCGGTGACCGACGTCGACAGCGGCGAATCCGTCTCCATCCCCAACGATGACATCAGCGAACCGATGTTTCATCAGGGGCGTGGCGGCCTGCGCCATCGCGTCCACCCAGGTAACGACCACTTCGTCCAGAACGACAGAATCGAGCGTCCGCAAGGGGGAGGCGGCGGTTCCGGGAGCGGTCAGGGCCAGGCCAGCCAGGACGGTGAGGGCCAGGACGAGTTCGTCTTCCAGATTTCTAAAGATGAATATCTTGACCTGCTGTTTGAAGATCTGGCCCTGCCGAATCTGAAAAAGAATCAGCACCGCCAGCTCAACGAATATAAAACGCACCGCGCGGGGTATACCGCAAACGGGGTGCCCGCCAACATCAGCGTCGTACGTTCGCTGCAAAACTCGCTGGCGCGACGCACGGCAATGACGGCAGGTAAGCGGCGCGAACTGCGCGAGCTGGAAACCAGCCTGAAAGTGGTGGAAAACACGGAACCGGCGCAGCTGCTGGAAGAGGAGCGCCTGCGTAAAGAGATTGCCGAACTGCGGGCGAAGATTGACCGCGTGCCGTTCATCGACACCTTCGACCTGCGATACAAAAACTACGAAAAACGTCCGGAGCCTTCCAGCCAGGCGGTGATGTTCTGCCTGATGGACGTGTCAGGCTCAATGGATCAGGCCACCAAGGATATGGCGAAGCGTTTTTATATCCTGCTCTATCTGTTCCTGAGCAGAACCTATAAGAACGTGGAGGTGGTCTACATTCGCCATCACACTCAGGCGAAAGAGGTGGACGAGCATGAGTTCTTTTACTCGCAGGAGACCGGCGGCACCATCGTGTCGAGCGCCCTGAAGCTGATGGATGAGGTGGTGAAGGAGCGCTACGATCCGGCGCAGTGGAACATCTACGCCGCGCAGGCATCGGATGGCGATAACTGGGCGGATGACTCGCCGCTGTGTCATGAAATTCTGGCGAAGAAAATTCTGCCGGTGGTGCGTTACTACAGCTACATTGAAATTACCCGTCGCGCCCACCAGACGCTGTGGCGTGAATATGAGCATCTGCAGTCGATGTTCGATAACTTCGCGATGCAGCACATTCGTGACCAGGATGACATCTATCCGGTCTTCCGGGAACTGTTCCAGAAACAGTCATCCACCAGCAATGCGTGACTCAACGGCCAGCGAATACCCGCTGGCCGTCTTCTTTCGACCCTCTCCTTCCCGTGCTAAGGTAGCAAGCTGCATAGTGGCAACTCACAGGTAAATTCGTTATGTCTGATGACGTTATTGGGATGACTACCCATCAGCAGCTAATCAGCTTATTAACCGAGCAGGGCGCGCGCTTTCGCGTGATCGAGCATGAAGCGGTCGGGAAATGCGAAGCGGTCAGTGAAATTCGTGGAACCGCTCTCGGGCAGGGTGCAAAAGCGCTGGTCTGTAAGGTAAAAGGCAACGGCGTAAAAAAACACGTGCTGGCGATCCTCGCCGCCGATCTGCAGGCTGATTTAAGCCAGCTGGCGAGCCATTTCGGTGGGCTGAAAGCCTCACTCGCCAGCCCGGCTGAAGTGGATGCGCTGACCGGCTGCGTTTTCGGCGCCATTCCCCCCTTCAGCTTTCACCCGGATCTGACGCTGGTCGCCGACCCGCTGCTGTTTGAACGCTTCGACGAGATCGCCTTTAACGCCGGCCTGCTGGAAAAGTCGGTGGTTATGGATACCCGGGACTATCTGCGTATTGCCCGCCCTGAACGGGTGACGTTCCGTAAAGGATAATTTATGCGGCTGGCTAAGGGTCAGCCGTTTTCCAGCAACAGCACGGATGCGATCAGAATAATGGCGATGACGAAAAACGATGAGGAGATGATCAGCGTTTCTACAAACATGGGATCGTTCATGATGCGCCCTGCTTTGCCCTGAATACCTCCTTTTTACCCCCGCCCGGTGACGGTTAAATGACGGTGATGCGTCAGCTAAATGACGTTTTATAGGCTGAAACGATTCCTGGATAAATATCCTCCGCCGCGCAATGTCACTCTTTTAACGCTTTATTTGTTACCGGTATCACGAAAAGAAATTTACGTAACCCCGATGCCAGATCTCGCAATTGTTAACCTTTTCCCCGTGGTTAAACCTGTTTAACGGAGCACCTCAATAATAAACCTTACACTGGCAAGGTGATTACAATGACCGAGAAAATTACCCGTAAAGAAAAAATCAGTTATGGGTTAGGCGATATGGCAAGCCATATTGGGCTGGATAACGTTATTATTTTTCTGACGTTTTACTATACGGATGTGGTGGGATTACCCGCAGCGTTCGTGGGAACCATGTTTTTACTGGCACGAACGGCGGATGCCATTATTGACCCGGCGATGGGCTATATCGCAGACCGGACGCGCACCCGCTGGGGAAAATTTCGTCCGTGGATGCTGTGGCTGGCGCTGCCCTTTGGCGCAAGCTGCCTGCTGACCTACGCCGTACCGGAGTCGCTCGACCTGCACGGTAAAATGATTTTCGCCACCGTCAGCTACACCCTGATGATGCTGATGTATACCGCTATTAATATTCCCTACTGCTCGATGGGCGCGGTCATTACCCCCGACAACGATGCGCGAATTTCCCTGCAGTCCTGGCGCTTTTTCCTGGCCACGCTGGGCGGCGCGCTGTCGACATTCTTTATGATGCCGCTGGCGGAATTTTTGGGCGGCGACGATAAATTACTGGGCTATCGCTGGGCGATGGCCATAATGGCAACCGTCGCGGTAGTGATGTTCTGGATCTGCTTCGCCAACACGCGTGAACGTATTAACGCCCCCGCGACCCACAATAATTACCTTGCGGAGCTGCGGGATTTATTGCGTAACGACCAGTGGCGCGTGGTCGCCGTCCTGGTATTAACCAATATTGGCTTTGGCGTTATTCGCCTTGGCGCAATGATGTATTTCGTCACCTATTATCTCGGCAGCGCCAGCTATTTTATGTGGATGCTCGGCGCGCATATTCTTGGTAAAGCCGCGGGCAGCGCGCTGGCCAAACGCCTGACGCAAAACGTCAGCAAAGTACAGATGTTTGGCTACTGCTCCGTGCTGGCGGGCGTGTTCAGCATCGCCCTGTTCTTTGCGCCTAAGTCGGTGCTGATCCTGGTGCCCATGATGTTCATCGTCTCTACCCTTTACCAGGCCACCACCACGCTGATGTGGGTAATGATGGCAGACGTCGCCGACTACGGGGAATGGAAACAGGGCAAGCGCATGGACGGCGTGATCTTCTCCACCTTCCTCGCCGTGCTCAAGCTCGGTATGGCCATCAGCGGCGCGATTGTTGGCTGGACGCTGGGCTTAAGCGGCTATGTGGCCAATGCCCCGGAACAGACCACCACGGCCATGTACTGCATCATCGCCCTCTTCACCCTCGTGCCCGGCGTACTGTCGCTCTGCGCGTTCGCCACGCTGCGCTGGTACAGGCTTGACGACAGCACCATGAAATCCATCCATCTCGCCAAACACCCCATTTAACAGGACGCATTATCCATGAGTGAGCTGATTCAGCATTCCAACAGTATTGAATGGCGATTTGAACGCCAGACCCTGCGTATTGAACCCTGGGGGGAAAACAGCCTGCGCGTCAGGGCCACCTGCTCGCCCACGTTTGATGACGCCCTGCAGGCGCTGCTGCCCGCAGCACCTTGCCAGGCAGAGATTACCGCCGAAGCAGAAAGCCTGACGCTGCGTAACGGCAATATTACCGCGACGCTGAACCTGAAAGGCCAGCTGGCCTTCTACAACCAGCGCGGTGAACTGCTGCTGGAGGAGATGTGGCGCCAGCGCTCAACCGTCGGGATCGGCGCCAGCGAGAAGAGTCAGGATAAGTATGTCAGCGCCCTGAAGCTGGATGGCCGCGAGTTTAAGCCGCCGACGGGAGGGAAATACCAGCTCACCGTTCGCTTTGAGTCGCGGGCGGATGAACGCCTCTACGGCATGGGTCAGTATCAACAGCCGTGGCTGGATCTGAAAGGCTGTACGCTGGAGCTGGCGCAGCGCAATTCCCAGGCCAGCGTGCCCTTTATGCAGTCCAGCCTTGGCTACGGCCTGCTGTGGAACAATCCGGCGATTGGTGAAGTCAGTTTTGCGAAAAATCAGACGGAATGGCGCGCCCGCGTGACCGGCGAAATGGACTACTGGATCACAGCCGCCGACGCGGTGGCGGATATCACCCGCCAGTACGCAAAAGCCACCGGTACGCCACCGCCAGCCCCGGCGTTTATCAGTGGCCTGTGGCAGTGTAAATTGCGCTACCGCACGCAGCAGGAGGTGCTGGAGGTCGCCCGCGAGTATCGCCGCCGCAACCTGCCGCTGTCGGTTATGGTCATCGACTTTTTCCACTGGCCGAACCAGGGCACCTGGTGCTTCGATCCCGTGGACTGGCCCGATCCTGAAGCGATGGTCAACGAACTGCGCGAAATGGGCATTGCCCTGATGGTATCGGTGTGGCCAACGGTAGAAGCCCGCAGCCCGCTTTATCCGCTGATGAAGGCGAAGGGCTGGCTGGTCAGCAGCGAACGCGGCGTGCAGGTTAACCTCGATTTTATGGGCAATACCACGTTCTTTGACGCCACGCACCCTGAGGCGCGCAGGTTCGTCTGGGACACGGTGAAGAAGAATTACTATGACGTGGGAATAAAGCTGTTCTGGCTCGACGAGGCGGAGCCGGAATACCGCGCCTATGATTTCGACAACTACCGCTACCACGCGGGCCCGGTGCTGGAGGTGGGCAACCGCTATCCGCGTGATTTTGCGCAGGGATTTTACGATGGGCTACGGGCAAACGGTGAAACCGACATTGTTAACCTCGTACGCTGCGCCTGGGCAGGCAGCCAGCGCTACGGCGTGCTGGCGTGGTCGGGGGACGTTCACTCCTCGTTTCACGCCTTCCGCAATCAGCTCGCCGCCGGGCTGAATATGGGACTAGCGGGGATCCCGTGGTGGACCACCGATATCGGCGGCTTCCAGGGAGGTAACGTTAACGATCCGGCGTTTCACGAACTACTGATTCGCTGGTTCCAGTGGGCGGTGTTCACGCCGGTTCTGCGCATGCACGGCTACCGCGAGCCGCAGATCCAGCCACCGGAGCGCTACCGGGACGGCATTCCTCAGTGTAACAGCGGTTCGCCTAACGAGCTGTGGAGCTACGGTGAAGAGAATTACGCCATCATGCAGCACTGGCTTACCGTGCGTGAAACCCTGCGTCCGTATATTGACGCGCTGTATCAACAGGCGCATCAGCACGGCGACCCGCTTATGCGCCCGCTGTTCTGGCACTATCCGCAGGATAAGCAGAGCTGGGAGTGCGAAGATCAGTACCTGTTCGGCGAAGACCTTCTCGTTGCGCCGGTAATGCACGCTGGCCAGCGCGAGCGCGAGGTCTGGCTTCCGCCAGGCAATGGCTGGATCGCCCTGAACGGCGAGCGCTACCCTGGCGGTGAACATATCCGCGTCGCCGCCGCGCTCGAAACCATCCCGGTATTTATCCGTGAGGGCAGCCCGCTGGTGGACGATCTGGTGAACTGATTTCAGGCAAGCGCCCAAAAATAGACAATTTTTTTCGTAAAGCCTGTTTGCTTCCGCGTTTGCGCGTAAAGTAAGCAGGCTTACTATTTTTGGCAAGGATCACCTCATGCTCGACCCTACTCTTCTCATCCTTCTGGCGCTGGCAGCGCTGGGCTTTGTCAGCCACAACACGACGGTGGCTATCTCCATTCTGGTGCTTATCATTGTTCGCGTCACGCCGTTAAACACCTTCTTCCCGTGGATAGAAAAACAGGGGCTTACCATCGGGATCATCATTTTAACCATCGGCGTGATGGCACCGATTGCCAGCGGTACGCTTCCGGCCTCAACGCTGCTCCACTCCTTTGTGAACTGGAAGTCGCTGGTGGCAATTGCGGTGGGTATTTTTGTCTCATGGCTTGGCGGACGCGGCGTGACCCTGATGAGCAGCCAGCCTTCTCTGGTAGCGGGTCTGCTGGTCGGCACCGTGCTGGGCGTGGCGCTGTTTCGCGGTGTGCCGGTTGGCCCGCTGATTGCCGCCGGGCTGGTTTCGCTGTTTATCGGGAAGTCGTAGTCAGGCTGGCAATATAGCGGGCAGGCGTCTGCCCCAGCCCTTTCTTAAACATGGTGATGAAGGCGGTGGTGGAGTCATACCCCAGCGCCTGCGCCACCTGCTGCACCGACCTGCCGCCGATAAGCAGCTGCAACGCGACGATCAGCTGGAGCTGATGCCGCCAGCGGCGAAAGCTTAAGCCGGTCTCTTTCACCACCAGCCGCGCCAGATTGCGCCCGCTCATGGCAAAGCGGCTTGCCCACTGGGCGAGCGTCTGCCAGGCGGCAGGCTCGTTTGCCATGGTCTCACTCATCAGGCGAATTTTCGGATGCGGAGAAACCGGCAGCTGTAAATGCTCCTGCGGCTGCAGGGGCAGTTCATCAAACAGGACGTCAACCAGCCGGGCGGTGGCGGGAAGATGCCGTTCATCCCGGGATCTGTCCGCCAGCGACAGCACCAGCTCCCGGACAAGGGGCGATATTTTGAGGGTGCAGGAGCGCGTCGGCAGCTCGAGCGCTCCGGGCTCAATAAACAGCAGGCAGAGCTGCGCGCCGGGCGTCGCCTTGTTGCTGTGCGGCGTTTGACCGGGGATCCACACCGCATACTGTGGCGGTACCATCAGCATCGCATTCTGCACCTCGCAGGTGATCGCGCCACCCAGCGCCATTATCAGCTGCCCCTTACGGTGCTGATGCAGCGGTATATGCTGTTCTTCCGCCACGACGCGAATGCGAAAGGCAACCGCCGCATCGTGCTGGCTGTCGGGATCGTAGCCATCGAGACCCAGTCCGTGCATAATTTTGTCCGATATTAGCGATAAACTGTCATTTTAGCCTGATTTCAACCACGACTTAAATCGGTATCGTATGCGCTCGCCTGAACGTAAGAGACAATGATGACTACTGCTATTCAACCTTCCGGGAAACAGGGTGCGCTGCTGATTGCCGGCATCCTGATGATTGCCACGACGCTGCGCGTCACGTTTACCGGCGTCGCCCCCCTGCTCGACACCATTCGCCAGGACTATGGCTTAAGTACTGCGCAAACCGGCCTGCTCACGACGCTGCCTCTGCTGGCCTTCGCCTTTATCTCGCCCCTTGCCGCAGGCGTCGCGCGAAAAATGGGCATGGAGCGCAGCCTCTTCGTTGCCCTGCTGCTGATTTGCATCGGGATTGGGGTGCGTTCACTGCCCTCAGCCTCTCTGCTGTTTACCGGTACCGCGATCGTCGGCTGCGGGATTGCGCTGGGCAACGTGCTGTTACCCGGACTCATCAAACGCGATTTTCCGGGCCAGGTGGCGAAACTCACCGGGGCTTACTCGCTGACGATGGGGGCCGCCGCTGCCGCAGGATCGGCGCTGATCGTCCCGCTGTCGCTGGAAAGCGCAGGCTGGCACGGTGCGCTGCTGATGCTGATGTTCTTCCCGCTGGTGGCGCTGCTCCTGTGGTTACCGCAGTGGCGCCACAGGCCTGCCGCCACCCTGACGGGCGCGGGCGCGTTGCACAATCGCGCCATCTGGCGCTCCGCCCTCGCCTGTCAGGTAACGCTTTTTCTGGGTATCAACTCGCTGATTTACTACGTCATTATCGGCTGGTTGCCCGCGATTCTGCTCAGCCACGGCTACAGCGAAACGCAGGCTGGCTCCATGCACGGGCTTCTCCAGCTGGCGACCGCTGTCCCCGGCCTCGCTATCCCGCTGATCCTGCATCGTCTTAACGATCAGCGCGGCATTGCGGGGGCTGTCGCCCTGATGTGCGCCGTGAGCGCGGCCGGATTCTGGTTTGCACCGACGCTGGCCGTCGTGTGGACGCTGGTGTTTGGCTTTGGATCTGGCGCCACCATGATCCTCGGCCTGACGTTCATCGGGCTGCGGGCCAGCTCGGCCCATCAGGCCGCCGCGCTCTCCGGTATGGCCCAGTCGATTGGCTATCTGCTGGCGGCCTGCGGTCCACCGATGATGGGGAAAATTCACGACGCTGCCGGAGACTGGCACATTCCCCTGATCGCCTGCGCGCTGGCCGCGGTGGTGATGGCCCTCTGCGGCGTGCTTGCCGGGCGTGACCGGGAAATCACGCCCCGCTGACAGCCAGAGCAGACCTTCCGGTGTGCTTTATCAACCCTGCGCCGCCCGCAGCATGGCCTGCACCAGCACTACCGGGCGCCCTTGCAGCGCGGCGCGTTCATGCTGGAACAGGGTAATCACAAAGAAGGGATGAGTCACCAGCTCTGCCGCGCGGATCTCGCCCTGCTCGTCCCAGCCCGTCACGCGCATGTCGCCCCGCTCAAGTTCGAGGGCAAACTCAGGCGAGACGCCGTAGCTGCAGTGATAACCTTCCTGAATTTCCGGCCTACCGTACGCTTTAGCAATCAGCGTGTTATTACGCAGCTCAATTGCATCGGTCTTTTCCACCAGCGAGCAGGCCAGGGGCGCAATCACCATCGTCCCTTCCGCGTCCGTTTCGGCGTGGGCCGCGTCGTGCCAGCCCAGCACGTTGCGGGCGTATTCAATCAGCGCATGCTGGAACCCGCCGCAGGTCCCTAGGAACGGAATGCCGTTTTCTCGCGCGTAACGCGCCGCGATAAACGCCGCCTCGGCGTTTTTATACGGGCTTGCCGGCACCAGCCAGATGGCGTCGTAACCGACCAGGTCTTCGGGGCTGGTGAGCTCTTGCGTGGCGATCCAGTCATAATCAGCGGTGAGCTC
Organism: Callosobruchus maculatus; assembly: GCA_951848785.1. NCBI lineage: Eukaryota > Metazoa > Arthropoda > Insecta > Coleoptera > Chrysomelidae > Callosobruchus > Callosobruchus maculatus. The sequence continues at coordinate 27,250 of CATOUR010000734.1, read as the reverse complement.
CAGCACCGCAGCGGCGTCGTCGATCGCCAGCGGAATCGCCTGGTGCGCAATAACATCGGAATTGTAATCACCAACCAGCGCAATGCGCAGCGTCGTTTTAACCGGGGAGAGTTCCATGAGGGATTCCTTATGCCAGAGGATTTTCAGATAACATAAGGAACCTCAGACTACCGATCTTTTGCAGTTATCACAATACCTTAAATTGGGTGGGTTAAAAGCTGGTGCTATAGTGTTCTCGCTAGACGTCTTACGGTATGAGGAGGAAGCGTGATTCAGTGTAAGCGCGTGTATGAGCAACCGCATTCAGAAGATGGTTACCGTATCCTGGTAGACAGGCTCTGGCCGAGGGGAATAAAAAAGACCGACCTCGCGTATGATGAGTGGTGCAAATCTCTGACGCCGTCCGGCGAACTGCGAAAAGCCCTCCACGGTGAAGCTATCGATTTCACCGCGTTCAGCGAAGCGTACCGAAAAGAGCTGGCGCAGCATGTGGACGAAGGAAAACGCGTCGCAGCCATCGCCCGCCAGCAGACGGTAACGCTACTCTATGGCGCAAAAGATACGCAGCAGAATCACGCCCTTGTGCTGGCGGACTGGCTGCGCAGCCTGTAATTACCCGATCGCCAGCTCATCGTGAACCTCAGGCATGGCGTCCGGGGTGAGCGGTATTAGATGCTCCGGGCGGACAAAGGCAAAGCCGTGCTGGTTATCAAACGCGAATACGTCACCGGTAACCAGCCACAGCGCACGCTCTGACGTGGCGGGTAGCTGCGTCATGACGCCGTTAACCGGGTTGACGAAACGCTGGCCAGGCTGACAAAGGCCAAACAGCTCAACGGATTTACCGATATTTCTACGGCCTGCCGCCGTACGCGCACCCACGATCATCGCCATGCTGCCCGGTTTTAACTGAAACATACTTCTTCTCGCAATCGTGCCGCCAGAAATTGGCTAAGAATAATCCTAAAGAGAAGTGTATCGCAGTTTTAATACCGCTGTCATCTGGTCGGTTGCGGGCGATCGCGACGGTAGAGCTCCCATTCATCGATCGCTTCTCCCCCAGGCAGCTTACATTTGGTGCGCACGCCCTGAGGGCTTTGTACGGGGATTTGCTCTCCCCCTTTCTCCAGGCAGTGCACTGAAGCCGGATTCGCCATACCGATAGCGTGCGGGGGCTTAGGCGCATCGGGCGGGGTTGGCTTTGTTGAACATGCGGCAAGGGGTAACGCCAGCGCCAGAAGAAGATATTTCATCATTACGATCCTTCAGGTGTTGTAAAAACCTCAGAGTAACGGCTCATCACCGTTTTCTCCATGATTTCTCCATTAAACCTGCACTATTCACCCCTATAGTAGTACTCGTTCTCACACTGACCAGAGAACAACATTCCATAATCAAGATGTTTTGCCCCGAGCTCCGCGTCGGGGCTTTTTTTGGCATCTCATCCCCGCGCCCTGAAGAATATATAAAATTTTTCATATTCATGTTTTACTATTACTGGAGTCTATATTTTCAGCATAACATGCAGTTACAGAGGCCTTCTGCATGGGAGTCGACCAGCCTAATGTCAGATATCATTCTTGCCCGCGTTTCGGAAACCCTCTCAACTGAGCAATCTCTCGACAGCCTGGTGCGACAGCTGCTGGAAATGCTGGAAATTGTGACGGATATGGAGTCAACCTACCTGACCAAAGTCGATATCGACGCGCGTTTGCAGCACATTCTCTATGCCCGTAACAGCAAGCAGATGCAGATCCCGGAAGGGTTCAGCGTGCCCTGGGACGAGACGCTGTGCAAGCGCGCCATCGACAGCGATACGTTGTTCAGCAACGAGGTGCCCGACCGCTGGCCGGAGTGCGTGGCAGCAAAAGCGCTGGGTATCACAACCTATATGAGCGTGCCCGTTCATCTTGCCGATGGTTCTCTGTACGGAACGCTATGCACAGCCAGTACCGAAAAGAAACTGTTCAGCGATCGCGGCGAACAGGTGATCCGACTCTTCGCCGGGTTAATTGCCCAGTACATCCAGAAAGAGTCGCTTGTGCTCCAGCTTCGCGAAGCAAACGCGGCGCTGATTGCCCACTCCTACACCGACGCCCTCACCGGCCTGCCGAACCGGCGCGCCATATTCGAAAACCTGACGACCCTGTTTTCGCTGGCGCGCCATCTTCAGCGCAACGTCACGATCGCCTTTATCGACCTTGATGATTTCAAGCGCATTAATGACCATTACGGGCATGAAGCGGGAGATCGCTTCCTTATTCAGGTCGGCGCGCGGCTGACGGACCAACAAACCCAGGACGAGATCATTGGCCGCCTCGGCGGGGATGAATTTCTGGTTGCCTGCCTGAGTAAAAGCGATGATGGCGATACCGGTTCAGAGATAAGCGCGATTAAGACCAGCCTCAACGATCGTATCGCGGGCGAATACGGGTTGGGGAATGTCACTATCAGATATCCAGGGGCAAGTATTGGCGTGATTATTGTCGATCCGCACAGCACCGATGAGGATAGCGCCCTGCGCACCGCTGACGTCGCGATGTATCAGGATAAAAAAGGAAAAAGCAAAACAGGCTTTGTCGCACTGGATTAAGCCCGTACACTCTACGGCCTTAAGCAAACAAAACGGGTGATGGTATGAGAATAGGGATCCTCTTTCCGGTTGTGATATTTATCACGGCAGTCGTCTTTTTGGGCTGGTTTTTCATTGGCGGATACGCCGCGCCGGGGGCATAAATGAAAAAAACGACCATTATCATGCTCATCGTGGCCGCAGTGGCCGTCGCCGGTACGCAGATGGGCTGGTGGTAACGCTCAAAGTAAAAAGGCCGCCGTCAGGCAGCCTTTTTTAACACAGGTCAGATTTAGCTTTTGATTTTTCTGTAGATAAACAGAACAACCAGCGCGCCAATCACCGCGACGACAAAGCTGCCGAAGTTGAAGCCATCAACTCTGCCAAATCCGAACAGGGTACTGATCCAGCCACCGACGACTGCACCCACAATCCCCAGAATGATCGTGACGATGAAACCGCCGCCATCTTTGCCCGGCATAATCCACTTCGCCAGGATACCCGCAATCAGCCCAAAGATAATCCAGGATAAAATTCCCATAGCTTTCCTCTCTGTATGGTTTTTGTCATTAAATCAACGACACAGAAAAGGATAGCACAGGATTTGAGAAAGGAAATTTGTGATAAGAATCACACGGTTCGTTTGAGCAAAATCTGAACAGTAAAAAATCGTCGTTCCACATAAAACGTGGGGTTGCATCTTTTGTTGAGAAAGATTATCTTTCTCAACACTGAATAGTTGAGCAAAACACTCAGGTATTCAGTACGACATTGCTCACATTGCTTCCAGTATTTCTTGCCCACCTCTGAGTGGGCTTTTTTTTGCGCAAAACCACCAGAATTCAGCGTTTTTTCTGCATGCGTGAGACGCTATTCTCTACGGCTTCTTAACAGCACAATGGCTTTGATAACATGAACGTATCGAGCAAGTTTGTCATCTGCCTTAACCTTGTTTCTGCCAGTACGCTACTGTTACTGCTTTCAGCCCGGTATGCGTGGTTCTGAAAGGCATAAAGCCCGGCACGACTGCGGGCTTTATCGTTGACCCCATGCGGGGTTCATTCTGCGATTTGTAGCTTTTATGGCCTGTGTTAAGATCCCAGCACTTAAGGACGTGGCGGGACAGCAGGAAAATGAAGAAGATCATTACCGTTGCTATCATCTCAACATTACTGGTCATCCTGTCCCTGTATGCTGTTAACGCCATCATCGTTGAGCAGCAAAAGAACCGGCAGCTGGACGTTTCCCGGACCCTTTTGCACTATTCCGAAGACCTGACGCAAAATATTACCAGCACCCTCAAAAATACCTCCGCCCGGGGATGCGATAATGCAAGCCTGGACATATACCGAAAATTAAAAATCCAGAGCCCCCATATAGCCGACGTGGGGTTTATCGAAAAAGGTAAAATCGTCTGCACCGCGTTCTGGGGCAGGCTGGCAAACCCCGTCGCCCTGCCCTCCGAGCTTCATAACACCTTAAACGGATTCAGCCTCGCGCAATTTTCGCAGAAAGGGTTCTTTACGGGCAACGCGACCATTTTTAATCATCTTATTATTTTCACCTCACGTTCGGCTTACGACAAATTTACTCCCGTTACGGCGAACTACTCGCTTCGCACTTCCACCCGGGATTTCGACAGAACCTTTTTCATCGTCGCGCCGTCCAGTGACGAACAGAGCCAGATAACATCCCCGTTATTTACGCAGTCCGTTACGCAATGCAGCAGGCAATGGGATTTGTGCGTTACCGTCACCCACTACGACGCCGGGCTGGCCTCGCTGTCGGGCATCGTCATGGTGCTGCTTTGCCTGTTTTTATATTTTATCTGGGTCGCCCTGACGCTGTTTTCGTTTCGAATTTACGAAGACCGCCTTTCGCTGGAGCGCACGCTGGTCAAGGCGGTGAAAGCGAACACGATAAGCGTGCATTTTCAGCCCATTATCCGGGTTAGCGATAAAAAAATTGTCGGGGTGGAGGTTCTGTCGAGATGGCGGGATAACAACCATAAAGACGTCTCTCCTGAGCTATTCATTCCGTTAATCAAAAAGATTGGGCTGTATCCCTATTACTACACCAACATGATTAAAAAATCGCTGGCAGAAATTGCCCCGCTGGCCAATGAATATCAGCTGATGGTTTCAGTGAACGTTGGCAGAACGGAAATTGAAGACGGCAAATTCCTGGCTGTTTTACGTCGCGAATGTTTGCTGAACAACATGCCGTTATCGCTGATAAAGGTTGAGTTATCCGAGAATGGGGTCTCTACGTCGGCGATCCTTGAGGAGTTTTGTGAAGAACTCAAGTCAGCGGGGGTGAAGATCTCTATCGACGATTTTGGCGTGCAAAACTCTAATCTTGCCAGGCTGACGAACCTGAAGTATGACGAGATCAAGGTCGATAAGTCGTTAGTGGATGGCATCAACGAAGATTACAAACAGGATATCCTGGCGATCTTTAGCGATGCGCTCGCTAAACTGCAAAAAACCCTTGTTTTTGAAGGGGTTGAGAGCGAAACGCAATATCAATTTATTGCCCAGAGATATCCCGATGCCCTGATACAAGGGTGGTATTTTTCAAAATCGCTGCCGCGGCAGGATCTGGCCCGCCTGCTGGCAAACCCGGCGCGATAGTGCGTTACTCATTACCCCACTCATTCAGGAACCTGGCGATATCGTCAATACGTTCTTCATCAATAGCCGCCTGGGCAGCCATCTCATGCTGCGCCTCTTCATCAATCTCTTCATTATTGTACAGACGGGTGAGCAGCATCTGAAAATAGCGTGCCAGCGGCGTGCGCTCCGCCTCATCCACCGGCTTCGCAGATTCTGTGGCATATTCATCGACAATGTCGTAAAACCTGAGCGGGATATCGTTGGTCATAGCGTTGTTTCCCTCTTTTATGCATGAAAAACGGGAACCTTCAGGCTCCCGTTCTCGTTTAATCCAGCGAGTGGATTACATGTTCGCGACGATCGCGTCGCCAAACTCTGAGCATTTCAGCAGCTTAGCGCCTTCCATACCTTCAACGATCCGGCCAGGGGCTTCGAACCATTCCATGTGACGCAGGAGTATTTCATCGGAAATTTGATTATTGATGGATAGAAAAAGAAACACAACAGATAAATTATAATTTTAATGCAACCCTTGCTCCTCACCAACCAATGATTTAGCGTAACCAACTTTGGGATTGTTTGGTACTTTTGAGGATTAAGTAATTATTCACTTTCTGGTATTGGCGTATCCCTCTTTTCTTCCATGGCCTATACTTTCAGTTTGCTCTCTGGCTGCAGCCATTTGCATAAGCTTCCCGCAGCGTTGATAATGCGGGCGAACGCTGAGTGGGTATGAGAACCTTCTTTGTCGCACTAAAGCCGTAATTTTGCTCTTTAAACGCAACGGGGGACGTTGCTGCATACGTTTTTCAGCTTAGCCGAAGCTATTGCTTCTGACGAGGCAGCTCGGTTAGCATTAGGATAAATTATCAATATTTCAAGATAAGGGGAAGATCGTGATCCAATGGCTTAGGAAAGCAAACAGATCAAAAAATTATTATCTGAAAAGGACGAAATTAAAGCTTAAGCTTAGCCTCTTAAGTGAAATTACTGCTCGCGCTCGCTCTAAAAATATCGGTCATGATTTAGGCACAGATCATTTAGTAATCCCTTTCATCGCTAAGGGTATCGGAGATGCGGTTGTTATCGGGGGAGTGATTGATACTCTGGTGAAAAACGATTTCCAGGTCTCTGTTATTGCTGATAAAAAAACGCATTTTTTATTTAAGGAATGGACAACATTAGCAGGTTTGTATTTATATGAACCTCATAATAAAAAACCTTTGATTAATGAACTGAAGAAAATAGGGCCCTTCGCGTTCATTGACTCGCATGAGATTACTCATTCAAATATTGATACATTCAATTTAATTAGGCTTGCAAGGCCTTTTAGAACAGTCGGCTTTACGGAAAAGTATCGAATTTATGATGAAGTCATCAATATTAAACATCCTCAGTCGCACATAAGCACCAGGTATGTAGATTTACTTGAACGTTTAGGTATCTCGGTAACAGATTATGATTATTCTGTAATCATTCCTGAAAAAGATGCCGCAGCCGCCCGGAAATTCATGCAAAAAACCACTGATAAAAAGATAATTTCCTTTATTCCTTACGGTAGCGTTAGTGAACGTTTTTTCTCCGACTTACAAATTGAAGCTATAACGAACCACATTTCAAAATACAGTCATTCATATCACACGATCATCATCGGTGAACAACACAAAATTGCCGCTATCCCTGATTCAGGGAATGTCACAAAAAACACAGTTCCATCATTCTTTTCAGCTGCACAGATAATTAAAGATAGCGCGCTTATCATTTCGCCAGATACATCATTTGTACATGTCTCAAGAGCTTTTAACAAAAAAATTATATGCGTCTACCCCTTCAAGATTATCGGCGAATCTGCTGATAACGCCGATGTTTGGGGGCCAAATTATAAATCAGCAATACAGCTTAGATTGAAAGAACGCCGCGTTATGGATGCCGATGTTCGACCTATACTAAATATGATAGATGAACAATTGAAAGATATAACAAATTAAGGTTTCGTATAGATATAAATATAATATCGTGATCTAATTTTACTCAGTCTTCTCAGGTCTCTCTATGTTTATGGCCTGAGGCTCACTCACTCCTGGCAATTGCTTAAAGTTTGCAAATTTTTAAAAATATGCATGAATTGGTTATTTCATTCTGAGTAAAATTGAACAGCGCGCGTTTATTTCAATAACCGTTATAAGCTAAAAATAAAAAACGGGAACCCTCAGGCTCCCGTTCACGTTTAACTCAGCGAGTGGATTACATGTTCGCGATGATCGCGTCGCCAAACTCTGAACATTTCAGCAGCTTAGCGCCTTCCATCAGACGTTCGAAGTCATAGGTAACGGTTTTGGCGTTGATCGCGCCTTCCATACCTTTAACGATCAGGTCTGCGGCTTCGAACCATTCCATATGACGCAGCAGTATTATTGCACCAATCGATTACCCTTATGATTTAATTGAGTTTTCTCAAAAAAACAGCGATTAATCACCACTTTTCAGCTTCTAAGTAACATACTGATTTTTCGCAACTCACAAAGAGTTTTGATAACCGAAATTACGATTTACGTAGCAAAATTTGAAAACATCAACCCTCATACAAAAACTCACAGAGATAAGCAAAACTGTTCCGTTCGATGCCGATGTTGTAACAGGAGAGGATTGGTGGCCCAACCCGATCACTCGCATTTATCACAATCCACCTCATACGTTTATCGAGTTTGGGACAGAAGGACCATTTGAGGAGGAGGATCCTGATGAGTTCACCCTGTACAAAGAATTGGAGATACGTACTCATCAAATGATGATTATTCGAGACTTTGTGAAATCCAACGTTGAATTGAAGCCAGAAGAAATCATTAATGAACTGAACACTCAGATTGACCGTCTGAGACTGATGGCTTAAGCGATATTAACGAAATAGTACAAACCCATCATCTACTGCGCGGTTGATGAAGAACGTTACCCTCCCCAGCACTTCTACCTCTTCCAAAGCAGCACCTTCAATCGCTTCGCCATAATCTGTTATGAGTGACCGCCCCATCAACTTGGCAAACTGGGTTCGTCCTTCGCACAAAATCAACAGCACATCGCCGGGTGCACTTTTCGCTGCAGGTTCAATGACAGCAAAGCCAACTTCAGTTTCAAGCACTCTGCTCTCCGCTCCTATGTTGCAGATCACTTCAGGTGACAACTGGCGCTCTACATAATCTGTGGCTGGTGATGCAAATCCCATCAGTGAACCTTCCCCATATTGCGTAAGATCCAATAACGGTTATCGCTTCCGTCAGTCGTCTTGTCTGCGAAATCTGCTTGATAGCGCTCAATCCAAGCATTCGCCTCTTCGCGCGTATAGTGCCAGTTGAAACCTCTCAGTTTCTGAATAAAGGTATCAGTTCTTAGGTAACGGTAACCCTTAGGATTCAACTCTATAGCCGCAACAAACGCGGCATGGATGTCTGCTGTGCGTGGCATTGTCATACTCCAAACCACTTATTGACTGTATGCATATGGGTCTTCCCTTATTGTGGTGGCTGAGGGCATGATAATGGTATGTTTTATCACCTGAGAGCATCACCATGGATGAGAAATCTCTCTATGCCCGCATCCTTAACCTGACCGCTCCATGGCAGGTTAAATCCCTTTCCCTTGATGAAAAAGCCGGTTCTGTTACCGTCATCGTCGGTATCGCTGAAAACGCGTCATTATCCTGCCCGACCTGCGGTAAAACCTGCCCTGTGCACGACCACCGACATCGCAAATGGCGTCACCTTGATACCTGCCAGTTCGCCACTCTGGTTGAAGCCGGTGTCCCCCGAATCATGTGCCTGGACCATGGTTGTCAGACCCTGCCTGTTCCATGGGCGGGACCGGGAAGCCGCTACACGCTGCTGTTCGAGTCGTTCGTCATCTCATGGCTGAAAATCAGCACCGTCGATGCAGTCAGGAAACAGCTGAGGCTGAGCTGGAATGCCGTCGATAACATTATGCAGCGGGCGGTTAAGCGTGGACTCGCCCGCCGTAAAGCCCCGCAGTCAGCACGTCATCTCTGTGTTGATGAGGTCGCCTTCAAAAAGGGTCATCAGTACGTCACGGTTATCTCTGATACACAGGGACAGGCTCTGGAGCTCAGGGATGATCGCGGTGTTGAAAGCCTGGCGGGTTACCTCAGGAGCCTGGGCGACCGTCAGATCGAATCCATCAAAACCCTGTCGATGGACATGAACCCGGCTTATATCAGCGCAGCCCGTATCCACCTGCCCAACGCGGTAGAAAAAATCGCCTTCGATCACTTCCATGTCGCGAAAATGCTCTGTGCCGTCGTGGATAAAACACGGCAGTCAGAGATGAAAATCATCCCGTTGCAGGCACGAAAAAGTGCACATCGCTCCCGTTATCTGTGGTTGTACGGCCGCCATAAACGTCATGGTCGAATAGCAGAAAGACTGGAAGCGGCGCAGATGGCCCTGCCTGAAACCAGCCGTTGCTGGGCAATGAAAGAGATGGCCCGGGAGCTCTGGAACCGTCGGTATGACGGGCACAGCAGACGTCTGTGGCTGGAATGGATCGCGATGGCCAAAGATGTGGGAGTCCCGCTGCTGAGCAGTGCAGCCCGGACGTTACGTAAACGGCTGTACGGGATCCTGAATGCGATGAAGCATCGGGTATCAAACGGCAACGCAGAATCACTGAACAGTAAAATACGGTTGCTGAGGATCAAGTCCAGAGGATACCGGAACAAAGAGCGCTTCAAAATCGCAGTGATGTTCCATTACGGCAGGTTAAACATGGAGTTATGAGTCTCCCACCATGATCGGGGAAGACCCATATACATACAGTACACTCATGGATGAGATTGATCAACGGTTTAACAGCACGAAACGTTAAGGGATGGGCAGCTACAGATATAAAAAAAACCGCCGGAGCGGGTTTAAATTTTAGTGCTTAGTTCGTAGCGGAAAAGACCAGCTATTGTAACCAAAAGCGTGAGCATCATGGCACTTACGCCCGGAATCTGGCGTTTATGCTTTAACTCAACCTTTATGGAAACGACATTTTGCTCAAACGTATGATGTAAACGAAAAGAAAATAACACAACTAAGGTACTAATATATGGACTTTTGTTCAAAACAAATACCAACAAATAATTTACATGAAAAATCATATTACTAACACTCCTTACGTTGAGTTACATTCATTGTGCTAATTTTCCTGATGAGTTAAAAGCGCTGTTCTAAAAGGAGATTAGTATGATTTCGAATAAATTACGTGCTTATCAAAACCAAGCCGCTACCACTAAAATTTCTAATGGTTTTATTTACAGAGATTCATTCTCTCAGGCTGGAACCTTACAAAACTCAGTTGAGAATCTTAACAATCAACAAGGAGGAACAAAACTTGATAACCTTGGGAATTTTGCCAGTATAATTTCTGACGCTTTTTCCATTTATGAATCTGCTAGCGCCTTAGCAGCAGTAGACCCAGATAAGATAAAGTATTCAATAGAAATCAAGAATGATGGTATGGAGTTCATCTTGATCGAAAACATTAGAAAACCCAGTAATTTCTCTATTCTGAAAAGTTTCATATATCTTCAACCAGGAGACAGAGGCGTAATAGAGTTTGAAGCAGATAGTTACACTGGTGTAAATGATTTCTTTATACGTTACTGTACAGTATCAACAGATCCGACAATTATAAATTCTATCGAAGATGTTCAAAATCTAAATATCACAGAAACTCCTATTGTGTATTTAAACTTTAAACTCGACGCGACTAAAGCGCGGCTAGCCGAGGTTGGAGTAAATGAATACATAAGGTCTGTAACCACTAGCTCCTTAGGAAATAATTTGAATCTTGAGGCATTCGAATTTACAGGAACCTCCGGAACGAAAGAACCCTCATTTGTTATATCTTGCATTGAATCCACAGCAAGAAATGTTAAAGGAGAATCAATAAGTAATCAGGTATTGATAAGTGCTTCAAATGACCGCTCCACATTGGCCGCGTCGAGGATTGTAGCTGGTGAAAACCTCCCTTTCTCAGGATGGCGGGTACTGCATCAGCTACAGAAGGATATACTTAGTCAGAATATCAGTCAGCGAGGCAATGGTAACGGGAGAGGTATTTTTACAACTATTTTTACAGTATTATCTATCATAACCTCGTTAACAGCCACGGGTTTAAATATTGCCCAAACCATAAAGTCCCGTACAAAAGAATCAGACAAGATTAGACTAAACATTAATTTAGTCAATATGACAGAACTTGATTTATACTACTACGGCTCAATCGAAAGCTTAACTCGAAACTCTCCCGGCACTTGTATACGAAGTGGCATGTCAGGAACAATCCCCTTTATTGCCCTAAACAATCAAAACCCAAAACAGCTTAGATTTTCTCTTAGAAGCCCGTCATCAAATTCAATTGTCAATCTGATTATGTGGGTCGAATTCCATTCTTCAGGAACTATATACATTAGTGGTGTGAGATTCGGAACAAATACATTAAGCAATGCAGAAAATATCGGCAGCATTGCAAAAAACTATTACTATCGACACACCTCGAATCCTACAACACTTGGTAGAAAATTTGTCACAGTGGGCACTTCCTCGATTACCGGCTCAAACTCCGGTGATTTACAAATAATGTTATTTTCAAACTAAGTGTAGAACATAAAAATTATAGTGTGGGTTCAAAATATGTAATTGAACCCACCCAGCACTCTATAACCACTTGAGGACTAAGAGCCTATCTCAATAGGACTTTATTCCAGACAATAAGACCACAGGCAAAATGCAACATGGCCTCGTAATTTTCAGTCTTCTTTTCCCATCGTGTCAGAACCCGGCGAAAGCGATTCATCCAGCTATGAGTTCTTTCGACAACCCAGCGATGGGCTTTGAAGTCCGTGTTTTTACTGGCATCTGACTCTTCTTTACGGGACTGGATATGCGGCTCGTAGCGGCGGCTCTGCAGATATGTTTTCAGCCAGCCTGCATCGTAACCTTTGTCCAGGCAGAGTCTGAGTTTTTGCCCCGGACGCCCCGTCTGAAGGGCATCGAGCGTATCCGCAACCAGTTTGATGTCGTGCGTGTTCGCTGCTGAGACAACCAGCGACAGAGGAAGCCCGCAGGCGTCCGTCAAAAGGCTGCGCTTTACGCCTTGTTTCCCTCTGTCAGTGGGGTTACGGCCTGTTTTTTTGTTCCTGACAGCGGCGATTTGGTGATACAGCCGTCCATTGACAGCCAGGACCAGTCAATGCTGTCCAGATGCCCGCAGGCAAGCAAACCGTTCTGCCAGAAGCGCTCGAAGACTCCGGCATCGCGCCATTCCTGAAAGCGCCGGTGTGCAGAACTCGATGAACATATCCCGGTGGCGTTCAGGGCGTTCCACTGGCAACCGGTCCTGAGAACGAAGAATATGGCGTCCATGGCAGCGCGGTTATCAACGCGTTTCCGGTGCGTACCGAGTGGATGGCAGGTTTTGTGCTCAGGGATAAGCGGTGCCATTTTTTCCCAAAGTTCATCGCTGATCCGCCATTTGCTGCCTGTCATCTTTTCACCTTCAGAAATTATCAGTTACGACATTCTGACAATCCCTTCTGGGATAGGTTCTAAATGCTTATATAAACACGCGTAACGTCTTTACAGACCTCTCCGCGTCAGATGCATTTTATAAAGCCAGTAATGCAATCCACATTATACATTATAAGTATTTTACATTATTTACAAACGTCCTCCTATATCAAGCGCAAGCGAATAACGTTACACATGAGCCACGTCCTGCTTTCTTGATGGGCTTCACACCTTTCTTTGCCGATGAACGATGGTTCAAGAACACCGTTAAGATATCCTTATTCGTGATAGGACTCAGATCCTTCATTAGATCGAGAAACTAGACGATAATTTGCCGGCGCTTATTATTTATATTTAGTCTCAGCATACTGCTGCAGCTCTCAAATACCCCCCCCCTTTTCCTCAAGTGCCTTCGCTTTCTGCTTAGCCGTCTGCATCATAACTGGGACGCGTTTTTCCACCATGCACCGGAGGATAACGCCTGGAATATCTGCGAGTGGTACCGCCCTGTATGTGTACTAAACGCTATCACGTGATCGAATGATCGCGTCTTCGTCACTCAGCTCGCGCAGTAACCTGCCGGCTGTGCCGCCAGCCAAGTCCAGCGCTTCGGATACATCGCCAACGGCGCAGTTCGGTTGGTAGCGCACAAACACCGCCACCTGCTCTTTTTGGGTTAATGTTTTGGTCATTGGTCAATACTCGATTAGTTGGTAAAACCTGCCGCTTTGCGGCGTTGGTACTCTTCCATCAGTAGCTGTGCCGGAGTTGGCCCTGCCGGATGCTGTGGTGCAGCTAGCTGTCGACGGATTGGTGGAACTGAAAGCCCGTTGTTTACGTGCTTCGTCCATTTAGTTAATAACTTCTCTGCCAGTTTTTTAAGTTCCCCCTCTGTCATCTGACGCTCAACACCAGTTCTGCGCATTTCGATGCAGATGTGATACAGCACCGGCTGCGGCCACGGATATTTGTCACTACCCGAAAAACGATACGACTCGTTACGCCAGCGTCGGTATTCACTCATCACCCGGTCGGATGTCAGCCCGAACGGATTGGCACCACTCTCTGAAACCAGCGAAACGAACTCAGCAAGATCCGGGGGCCACGTATTACCTACTGCGCAACGGTCCATGCATTGCTGACAAACCAGTTTGATCTGGCCCTCAGTCATCGAACCTATCTGAGCTATCCATAGGGGCGTGGGTTCTGCCCCATTCTTCTGCGTCCAGCGGTTCGAGAAGATTTCCCCCATCACCTGCCATAACCGCCACGCCGTCTCGGTCGCCATCAAGTCCGTTCCGGCGTCGCCACTCTGCGTGTGCTGACTGTATTTGCTGAACAGCTCGGGATGCTGCTGACTCTGGTCGAACTGATGCATTCTCGGTACCTCCCGTTTGTGGTGCTTTCAGAACCTTTGCGCGATCCAGATGTCGAGCGAACTTCTGCTCCCACTGAATTTGATGAAACACTTTCCCTGCGGCTTGCCAGTAAGCGATGAAGCTATTTAGCTCGGCTACGATATTTATGCCCGCCTTGATAGGCATGCCCCACAGGTTTGCCTGTCGTGCAAAGTCGGCTGTTGGCTTCCAGTCTTCAAACATCCGGAATTTGCCGAATGGCTGATGTTGCCCAATTACGATACCTGGCTGATTCGGATAATCAGGAATAACAGGTTCGACCAGTTCTCTATGTGTGGGGTTTAGATCTTTATGGTTCCTTGGTAGATTCCGTGTCCCGTTTTTGGGACTGTTTAAAGGGAAAAACGGCACTCTTTGGTTAAAATCCGAACTGTTAACAATCCCTTTTTTGGTACCCTTATCACCTGAAACAGTCCCGTTCATGGCACTGTTTTTATTAACAGTTCCGTTTTCGGTACGGTTCATATCAACCGTACCGTTTTTGGGATCCTTTAATGAGTTCCGGTTTTGGATATGTTCGGCATCGGGGATGCTTTCCTCAACACCGACCAGCTTGTAAACAGGTATTTGCTTTGTCCTCCCGCGCCGTTCGCCTGTATCGATAACCAAGCCTATTTCCTGCAGATGCTGTAAGCCTGCAAGCACCGTCTTTCTGTCCATCTCCGTAGCCTCTGCAAGCGCAGCGACAGATGGATAAGCGCACAAGTCAGCGCCGCACATATCAGCCAGCCAGGTCAGAATCGCCTTACTGGATGATTTGCCGGTCTTAACTTTCTTGGCCCACCGCATTGCATCAATGCTCATGAAGCCTCCGGGTTGAATTCATTAGTCAAAACTCGACTAAAAAAATTGCGGCGCTACGGCGCTGATGCTCGCCAGTAGTGGTCCCGCCGCGTCAGCAGGTAACATGTTGAATAAAGCGATTGCCGCTTCACGAATTTCTTTTTCAAGCTTTTGAAGGGGCGCGCCCAGCAACTTAGCTTGATGCGCCTCACTGCATTCTTTGATTGCACTCGCCACCAGCTCGGCTTCCGTTCTGGCGTTACTGAGTCCATGCTTTCTGGCTATCTCAATAGGCATAGCTGCGAGGATTGCGCGCGACAGCTGCATAACGTAAGCAGTATATTTCTCCGACCCTCCTTCATTTTTCAGATAGCGGAATAAATTCTGCTTATTGACCGCGATGCCGCGTCCACCTTCCTTTGCCCACTGCTCAGCCACCAGCTGAGCGATTTTTTCCTGCGCCTGGCCGGGCAAAGTGGATTCCCACTCCCGAACTGCAACCTGTATTGAACGGTGCTTAAAGCTATCCCGCCGATGCGCCATAAACTGATTTTGAGTTTTCAGCGGTCCGGCTAAGCGTTGGTTATGATGTTGATATGTAGCTGACTGCATGATTAAGCCTCCTTCTGAGGTAAACCATCTTTTGGATTGGGATAAAGATCAGGACGTAACTCATTAGGAGTAACTTGCCAATCGACGGCCTTACTCACTTTGAGCACCAGCTCTCCGGGAATTTTGTTTTTAAACCAGCCGTTTACAGTTTGGGCTCTCCTTTTCATCCGGCGCCCTAGCTCAGCCTGACTGCAAATCGATAAGAGCTTTTTTTGAATTGATGTCTTCATCAGTTGTACTCAGTAGTGAACGATAAGGCACAATAAAACAAATTAAATCGATATCGTCAAATTATTTCGATAGTAAGAGCTACAGAAAAAATCTGTATAATTGCTAATAACTAGATGAATTGGATGAAGAGATGAACTTCGGTAAGAGATTGCAAAAAGCGATAAAAGATCTCGAAATATCACAATCTGAGCTGGCACGCAGACTGGGAGTCAAAGCTCAATCGGTTAATGGCTGGTGCAACTCTGATATTTTACCCAGATCTGAAATACTGAATCTTCTTCCCGCTGCGACTGGGTATCCACTCTCATGGTTCTTTATGGAAGATGGTGAGACCCTCGAAGAGCACGATCCTTGGGCACCAAAACCAAAAGTTAAGCCATCAACAGAACTTCAAGAAAGACTTCTAGAAGCATTCGAACAATTGCCAACAGATGATGAAAAAGAACGAATTATCAAGATAATAGACCTTAGACTTGAAGAGCTCGATAATTTTGCAAAGACTTATCTGCAGAAACGTAATCTGATCCCGCCCACCAAATAGCCTTTCTTTCAATTCACCCTCTTGCTTGGGTCATCAATGACCCTCGGTTTTTCTCGTTCCTGGATATCGATTTAATTTGACACATATCGATTGTATTGATAATAATATCTCTATCGCAACGAGTCATCGAGGCAGGACGCCCACGAAGTAGCTGCCGGCGGCATACGAAACACCGGATGAGATGACAAGACAATCGCGCAGCAGGTTTACCGTTCCGCCAGCCTGGCGTTAAAGGCAAACAAAAGCGCCCATGAGGACGCTTAGCTCTTTAAAAATCTGGATATCCACTGACAAAACTAGCGTTCTAACCAGCGCTCACCATTAAGTTCGCGTCCAATCTCACCAAAGGACTTAGGGCATTCATAGTCTGGGTTCTTATTCATCAAGAATTTATTTTCGCAAAGGAGACAGCGACTTTTATGAAAATGAGAGGACTTAGCTACAGGAATAGAATGAAGTATAGATTTTACATTTTTGGAATAGCAAAGTGGGCAAAGTTTCACAGCTATCTCGCGGCCGCTCACAAGCTCGTTTTTCGAATAAACAAAAGAACCAGAATCAAGCTGTTCAAGAACATAGCCTTCAGTTTGGGAACGAAAATCTTCAAACTCAGCAATTTTTGCTTTGAGATGCGTTATCTGTTCCTCGCGAAGGCGGACCACATCGCCAAGAGAAAAGCAATCCATCTGGAGCGCTATTAGTTTGCTTTGAATCTCTGAAGTCGCAGCTTTTATCTCTGCATCTGTTTTGGCCTCACTAATAACCCTGGCAAGGCTGGCAGTCTCTTTGATAGCGGCCAAAGCCGCAGATAATTCAGCTATCACAAAGAATACTCTTTTTGTTGTTGGGGATATCCAGATTAACTGAATCCTTGTTGTTGGGGAATAGCAGGATCCACCGAGCCTGACGTGGATAAAAGACAGGCATAACAAAATGGAGATAACCATGATCGATTTCGCACGCAAAAAAGCTGGCTGCCAAGCCGTACACTTAAATCTGTTTGAAGTGCTGGTTCGTAAGCTTTGCTACTTACTGGCCCAAAAAGGCAATCCAGAGCTAAAAGCATGAGCTCGTACTTTGCCCTGATCGTTACCGTCTGTGCCCTTACCGGGGAATGCTCAGACATCATGCTCGGTGTATACAAAACCGAATCTGGCTGTGATGCAGCTGCCAAAGAGCAGCACATTGAAGGAGAGTGTTACCCATATAAACCGGCTGGAGACCAACAGCCTGCTTTCAAATTTTAATCGAGTTATGACCAATGGCTGTTACCAGCCCCTAAAAGCACAAAACCCGCGCAAGGCGGGTTAAGTACCCGGTCAGCCGACCAAAGCTTTCCGGAATCGAGTTTTGACCAATGACCACTACCCAAGGCGGCAATCACTAGCTGCGGGTATCTTACAATCAAAATTAAGGACCCGATATGGAATTCTTCCATTTAATCAAGGCAACGCAGAAATCCGGCAAAGAAGATGCCGTTATTTGGTTCACGGCTAAATCAGAAGCACGAGCCAATTTGCAGCTGGATGTTGAGCTGGAAGATGCTGGCATTGAAACCGGCCGCGGCAAGGATTACGTCAAGCCTGTCCGCACCGATTTTCCGGTTTATGACGACCTGCCGGAAGAAAGCACAGTTGATTACACATGGTGCAAACGCTACGAACTGGACGCGGACCAGCGAACCTGGAAAATTAAGCAGCTGACAGAGGAAGTCCTAAAGGACACTTCAGAGCAGACTGAGAATGTCAGTACCGATTCCAGCAGTGCGAAGACGCCATCACTTACGATGGTAGCTACGTTGCCATTTCGGCAACGCATACTGGCGCAGTTTATTACTGATGAATACGCCTATCACATCGACGCAGAGCAAAAGAAAATGATCCAACAGCTCGAAATGGATGTAGATAACAGCTATGTCCAGAACATGTTGTTGGCGGCTGAAAATGTCGAGCCATTTAAGGGAGCGACAGAATATGACATATCCAAAGTGGTTGCTGACCTTAAAACCATCTTCCCTGTGGACGGAAAGCGCACTGAGCTTGCCGTAGTGATCCAGTTCTTCAAGGCCTGGTTTGGTACAGAGCATATTGACCGTGGATTACTGGTAAAAGAATGGGCTAAAGGTAATCGCGTTTCAGTAATACAGCGTACTGAAAGCGGCACAAATGCTGGCGGAGGAAATAAAACCGACAGAAACCCTGACCTGAAACACAATCTCGACACTCTTGATTTAGATATAGCGCTGGCAACATTGCCAATGGATTTCAACATTTACGATATTCCTGGCGGCGTTTTCCGTCGTGCAAAAGAAATCATCGCTAAAAACGAAAGTCCATTCAAAGAGTGGTCCGCCGCCTTGCGAAAACGCGTTGGCATACTTGATTACTCCCGCGCCGCTATCTTTGCTCTTATTCGCCGTGCAGAAGAAAACGTTCACCATTTCCCTGAACTGTTGAGCCGCTACATCAACAAGAACTTAACTGAAACCGACCATGAGCACCCAACCGAAGAAACACTGGCGGCCGCCGGCCATGTGCCAGAAAAAAGCTGGGAAAACGAGATTAACGAGAAGGTTGCAGCAGAGCAAAAGTCCGCTGCTGAAGAGCCAAAAATCGCCAGCATGGGCAACGGCATGTTCTCCATTAATAATCTGATGGGGGGCCAGCCAGCCCCTTCCCTTTCTGTCGTAGACCGGGTGCGCCAGCGCGCCGCCGAAGAAACATTAGATCAAGCCAATACAATGGAGACCACCAACGATGTGCAGATGGAAGAAGCTGGCAATGTTGAAACCACTAACGGCACTCCGTTATCAGAGGGGGAGGAAGAAGTTATCGCAGGCGAAAGCTCTACTGAAACTGATAGCAAAGCAACTGCCCTAAATACTAATTCCAGTCATCATAATGATGATGTGGCTGATATGCTCTTTACGCACCTGATGGTAGATGTTGAAAGCTTGGGTGAAAAGCCCGACGCTCCAATAGTTTCCATCGGAGCGGTATTCTTTAACCCGGCATCCGGCCAGACGGGGCCTGAATTTTATAAGGTGATCTCTCTCGAATCGTCTATGGAATGGGGCGGCGTTCCCGATGCCTCGACGATCCTCTTCTGGTTGAGGGCAACTCCTGAAGCTCGTTCAGAGATTGTTATGGATCATGCAATCCCACTAGATGACGCTCTCCTTCAGTTCAAGGATTTCATCGCCGAGAATGCAGCGAACGGCAAGGATACTGTCCAGGTCTGGGGTAACGGATCTAGCTTCGATAACGTGTTGCTTGAAAATTCATACGACCGAACCGGAATCAGTCGCCCTTGGAAATTCTGGAACAATCGTGACGTAAGAACCATTGTCGAGTTGGGTAAAGCCGTTGGCTACAAGCCTCGCTATGAGATCCCATTTGAGGGAGAACCTCACAAGGCTATTTCGGATGCGCTTCATCAGGTCAAATACGTGTCAGCAATCTGGCAGCGTCTGACTGAACACTGATTTTTTAATTTCAGAATATGGCCCGAATATGGGCCATTATGAGGTAAATCACATGCTTCAAATGCTGACTTTAGAAGAATGGGCTGCGGAAAAATACCGGAGTAATCCTCCAAGTCTGAATACTTTACGCCGATACGCTAAAGAGAGCATGTTCACACCCCCGGCCACCAAAGAAGGGAGATATTGGCGGGTAAGAGAAGATGCCGAGATTACAGGTAATTTAACCCAGCCCGTAATTAAAAAATCTGATTCGCCTATGCTTCAAAGGATACTGTCTGATGGCTGCCCGACCACGTAAAAACAACGTCAAGATACCTAACCTTTATCCGCTCTACAGTCGTAAGGTAAATAAAATCTACTGGCGCTATAAGCATCCTGTTACTGGTAAATTTCACAGCCTCGGAACTAACGAGGCTGAAGCAACAGCAATAGCAATAGAAGCCAATGCGCGACTAGCTGAACAGCGCACCAGGCAGGTTTTGGCAATAAGTGACAAGATCGCCACCAGCAAAGGAAAAGCGTTATCAACGAATACTTGGCTGGATCGTTATTGGAAAATTCAGGATGAAAGACTGGAGAATGGTGATATCAAGCCAAACACTCATAAGCAAAAGGCTAAACCAGTAGCCCTACTTCGTGAGAGCGTGGGAATGAAATTGATTTCATCCGTCGATGTTCGGGATGTTGCCCAGATACTGGAGTCCTATGTTGCAGAAGGTCAACCTAGGATGGCCCAGGTAATTCGCTCTGTTTTAATCGATGTGTTCAAGGAAGCCCAACATTATGGCGAGGTACCGCCGGGTTATAACCCGGCACTTGCTACAAAACAACCGCGCCGACGGATTAACCGGCAACGTCTAAACCTCAACGAATGGCGAAAGATTCTCGAGATAGCTGATGCCCGTCATCATTATATGGGTAATGCCATGTTATTGGCGCTCGTTACTGGTCAGCGCCTCGGAGATATTTCCAACATGAAGTTTAGCGATATTTGGGATGACCATCTGCATGTCGTACAGGAGAAGACGGGGAGCAAACTAGCGATCCCTCTGTCCCTGAGACTGAATGCGATTGACTGGAGTTTGAGGGATGTAGTTGCGCGTTGCCGTGACTATGCAGTGAGTCCATACCTTATCCATTTCTTTCGGGCGACCTCAATGGCAGAACGAGGTGCACAGGTGAAGTCGAACACTATAACAATGAATTTCAGTAAGGCTCGTGATAAAGCAGAAATAAATTGGGGAGATGGGACTCCAGCAACTTTCCATGAACAACGCTCTTTGGCAGAACGTCTCTTTGAAGCTCAAGGTATCGATACTCAAAAATTATTGGGGCACAAATCACCAAACCAAACGGCACGATATCATGATGATAGAGGCAAAGAATGGACAAAGATTTCATTCTGAAACCATAAAAATAAAGGCCAGAGTAATCTGGCCGAGGAAACATGTTTTAACCTTCTTTCTCTGTTACTACGCTAGGTTTTGATTTTTTATCAATAATATTTTTAAGATGATTCACATTTTCGATTGAAGAGTCTAAAAAACGTTCAAACGCTTTTGAGTTTAGCATTTCCATCCAAGGTGTTGCATGATCTTCACCTTGCACAAAACGCAATGGCGGTTCTTCTAGTCGTGTGAGAGCAGAATCAAATAACCGAGTTGAAAATGCATTATCATCTAGCTTGGATGCTTCATTTCTGTAACCTTCGTAGGCTTTAGCAACTGAAGATTTATATGCGTAATCCTCGGCCAATTTAAATCTCTGGTTGATTTGCTTGGTAGAAAGCCACGCAAACCACAATGGAGCGCCAATACTTAAAACTGATAATAGAAGCTGAGTAATTATGACGATAGCGCTTGGTTCTGGTAAAGATAGCACCACGGACAGCGCCTTCAGCCTTTCATAACCAACAAAGCCCCCTACACTTAGGGCTAAAGCTAATCCACCGACCCAAAAACGAATACTCCAATTTAGCTTTTCAGCTTTAATTTCAAAAGCCCCAGCCAATCCTTTAGAAGTTGAGGCCCTAATAGCTTGCTCGCACATAGCAAGATATTCTTGTGCCTTCAAGCTATGATTTTTTAATTCATCGATAACTTTCTCACTTTCATCTAATGAAATATTCATCAGCACGATAGCGTGGTCACTATTCTCTTTAGATTTTTGAACATCATCTTTAGCTTCTGTAAGGTCATTACGATATTTCTGAAGTTCGTCCAAAAGTAAAGGTAAGTTATCGGCAGTAGCATGAGCATCAAGGATCGTTTTAACTTTTTGTTCCAAGCCTTCTATGTCTGGCGAAATTTGCTTAACCCTAGCATCCATGACTTTTATTTTTCTGGATAATTTTTGAGGGAGCAAATTTGTATCTTGCAACCGATTGAAATCAAATAGTTTGTTAAAGAAGAATGATATGTAATTTAGAGAGTTGATAAATGAGGGAATTGCAGTGATACCATTTCCATTAAAAAGATGAGGCACTAAGCTTTCTTTTATTTTTTTTAATTTTAGTTATAATAAAATTGATCTCTTTAATTTCTTCGTCTTCTAATGAGTCAAGATTGATTCCGTCTAACCTATCTGACAGATAATTGACTAAATCGACTAAATCGCCTGGGTATAATGCAGGATAACTTATGCCATTTTTATCAAGTAACAAAGTATTTTCACCTTCAGGTATAGCATCGTTTACTGCATCTGAAAGGGTATCGAGAGCATCTTTCAATTTTTCTAAAGAACTGTGCATAATAAACCCTAAAAAGTCGAATATTACAAATGAAGATACTATATTGTTCAAAATATTTCCAGTACGACTAAAACTGCAAACCTTTAAAGCAGACTCGCAAAAACTTTGAATCAATTAAAGCATGTTAATATTCCGTTGATGCGGACCTTTATAACACACACAGTCTTAACAACTCTGAAAAAAAGTCTTAGCAGCATGCTTTTGATAATTTGTTTTGATAAATTTTTGATAACCGTTCGAAAACTAATAATGAAGACGGGAACCAAGTGGCTCCCGTTTTGATCTTACCCAGAGTCTGGATTACATGTTCGCGATAATCGCGTCGCCAAACTCTGAGCATTTCAGCAGCTTAGCGCCGTCCATCAGACGTTCGAAGTCATAGGTTACGGTTTTCGCGTTGATCGCGCCTTCCATACCTTTGACGATCAGGTCTGCGGCTTCGAACCATTCCATATGACGCAGCATCATCTCTGCGGACAGGATGATAGAGCCCGGGTTCACTTTGTCCTGGCCCGCGTATTTAGGTGCAGTACCGTGGGTCGCTTCGAACAGCGCGCACTCGTCACCGATGTTCGCGCCAGGCGCGATACCGATACCGCCAACCTGCGCCGCCAGGGCGTCAGAGATGTAGTCACCATTCAGGTTCATACAGGCGATGACGTCATATTCAGCAGGACGCAGCAGGATCTGCTGCAGGAACGCATCGGCAATCACATCTTTAATGACGATCTCTTTGCCGGTGTTCGGGTTCTTGATCTTCTGCCACGGGCCGCCGTCGATCGGTTCACCGCCGAACTCTTCGGTCGCCAGCTGGTTGCCCCAGTCTTTGAACGCGCCTTCGGTGAACTTCATGATGTTGCCTTTGTGAACCAGGGTCACAGAGTCACGGTCGTTGGTGATCGCGTATTCGATGGCTGCACGCACCAGACGCTTGGTCCCTTCTTCGGAGCACGGTTTGATACCGATACCGCAGTGCTCAGGGAAGCGAATTTTCTTCACGCCCATCTCTTCACGCAGGAATTTAATCACTTTTTCCGCATCAGCAGAGTCCGCTTTCCATTCGATACCGGCGTAAATGTCTTCTGAGTTTTCACGGAAGATAACCATGTCGGTCAGCTCAGGGTGCTTAACCGGGCTTGGGGTGCCCTGATAATAACGTACCGGGCGCAGGCACACGTACAGATCCAGCTCCTGGCGCAGCGCCACGTTCAGGGAGCGAATGCCGCCGCCGACGGGGGTGGTCAGTGGGCCTTTGATAGCTACGCGATAGTCGCGGATCAGGTCCAGCGTTTCGGCTGGCAACCAGACGTCCTGGCCATAAATTTGAGTCGATTTTTCACCGGTGTAAATTTCCATCCAGGAAATTTTACGCTCGCCTTTGTAGGCTTTCTCAACAGCGGCATCAACCACTTTCAGCATTGCCGGGGGTAACGTCTACGCCGATACCATCACCTTCGATGAACGGGATAATCGGGTTGTGAGGAACGTTAATCTTGCCGTTTTGCAGGGTGATCTTTTTACCTTCCGCCGGAACAACTACTTTGCTTTCCATTAACCTCTCCTTCGAGCGCTTCTGGTTGTTACTGATCTTATGTTAATAAATTGTAATGAGCCTTCCGATAGTACCTGATTGTCCGACGCCATGAAAGGTCTTCGTTATTAGGCTATAATGCGGCAATTGATAAAGCCTGAAAATACCATGAAGAAAACTTCTTTTAGAAAACACCGGGTTGAGCGATTCAGCTCACGACAAGCTACCAGAAGAACGCCAGAAACCCAGCCGACGCGGGTGATTCTGTTCAATAAACCCTACGATGTATTGCCGCAGTTCACCGACGAGGCCGGGCGCAGCACGCTGAAAGAATACATCCCCGTTCAGGGCGTCTATGCAGCCGGGCGGCTGGATCGCGACAGCGAGGGACTGTTGGTTTTAACCAACGATGGTGCCCTGCAGGCGAAGCTCACCCAGCCGGGCAAACGGACCGGGAAAATTTACTTTGTGCAGGTTGAAGGCGAGCCGGACGACGAGACGCTGGCAAAGCTGCGCAACGGCGTAACGTTAAACGACGGCCCCACCCTGCCCGCTGGTATTGAACGCGTGAATGAACCGGAGTGGCTGTGGCCGCGCAATCCCCCCATCCGTGAACGCAAATCCATACCCACCAGCTGGCTTAAGATCACCCTTTATGAAGGCCGCAACCGTCAGGTTCGCCGTATGACCGCGCACGTGGGCTTCCCTACCCTTCGCCTGATTCGCTACGCCATGGGCAGCTACACGCTGGACTCGCTGGCAAACGGGCAATGGCGGGACGTTACCCCTAAGGAGAAATAATGTTCAAACCTCATGTTACGGTTGCCTGCGTGGTTCACGCTCAGGGAAAATTTCTGGTTGTAGAAGAGAGTATCAACGGCAAGGCGCTGTGGAATCAGCCTGCCGGGCATCTTGAAGCTAATGAAACCTTACTGCAGGCAGCAAAGCGCGAGCTGTGGGAGGAAACAGGCATCCGCGCCGAGCCGCAGCACTTCATTCGCATGCACCAGTGGATTGCGCCTGACCAAACCCCTTTCCTGCGCTTTTTATTCGCCGTTGAGCTTAACGAAACGTGCGCCACTGAACCGCATGATGACGATATCGAGCGCTGCCTGTGGGTCACGGCAGACGAGATACTGAACGCGCCAAACCTGCGCTCGCCGCTGGTTGCGGAAAGCATTCGCTGCTGGCAATCTGCTGGCCGCCTGCCGCTGGATGTCATCGGCGCGTTTAACTGGCCGTTTACAGAGGGTGTCAACGGTGGGGGGGCGTGATAGAATACGCCGCCTTGAAGTTCAATGTCGTGAGTATTCCATGTCAGATAACAGCCAGAAAAAAGTGATCGTCGGCATGTCCGGCGGTGTCGACTCCTCCGTTTCCGCCTACCTGTTGCAGCAGCAGGGCTATAAGGTGGAGGGCCTGTTCATGAAGAACTGGGAGGAAGACGATGGCGAGGAATACTGCACTGCCGCTGCGGATCTCGCCGATGCGCAGGCCGTGTGCGACAAGCTCGGCATCGAACTGCACACCGTTAACTTTGCCGCAGAATACTGGGACAACGTCTTTGAACTCTTCCTCGAAGAGTACAAAGCAGGCCGCACGCCTAACCCGGACATTCTGTGCAACAAAGAGATCAAATTCAAAGCCTTCCTGGAATTCGCCGCTGAAGACCTGGGCGCGGATTACATCGCGACCGGCCACTACGTGCGTCGTGCAGACGTGAATGGCAAAAGCCAGCTGCTGCGCGGTCTGGACGGCAACAAAGATCAGAGCTACTTCCTTTATACGCTGAGCCACGAACAGATTGCCCAAAGCCTGTTCCCGGTCGGCGAGCTGGAAAAGCCGGAAGTGCGTAAAATCGCTGAAGAGCTGGATCTGATCACCGCGAAGAAAAAAGACTCCACCGGTATCTGCTTTATCGGCGAGCGCAAGTTCCGCGAGTTCCTCGGCCGCTACCTGCCTGCACAGCCGGGTAAAATTGTTACCGTTGACGGCGACGAAATTGGGCCAGCACCAGGGGCTGATGTACCATACCCTTGGCCAGCGTAAAGGTCTGGGTATTGGCGGCACCAAAGACGGCAGCGAAGACCCGTGGTACGTGGTCGACAAAGACGTCGAAAATAATATTCTGATTGTGGCTCAGGGTCATGACCACCCGCGCCTGATGTCCGTTGGCCTCGTCGCGCAGCAGCTGCACTGGGTCGATCGCGAGCCGCTGAAAGGCACGCTGCGCTGCACCGTGAAAACGCGCTACCGTCAGACGGATATTCCCTGCACCGTCACCGCGCTGGGTGACGATCGCATTGACGTGCGTTTCGACGAACCGGTTTCCGCCGTTACCCCCTGGCCAGTCAGCCGTCTTCTACAGCGGCGAAATTTGCCTCGGCGGTGGGATCATTGAACAGCGCCTGCCGCTGCCTGCTGTTTAAACCGATAGCACACATAAAGGAGATCGTGTGGCGAAGAACTATTACGACATCACCCTGGCGCTGGCGGGAATTTGCCAGTCAGCTCGTCTGGTGCAACAGCTGGCGCATCAGGGTCACTGCGACGCCGATGCCCTGCACGTTTCGCTCAACAGCGTTATCGATCTCAACCCGGGGCTCTACGCTGGGGTGTGTTCGGCGGCAGTGAAGCCAATCTTCGTCTCGGTCTTGAAACCCTGCTCGGCGTGCTCAACGCCAGCAGCCGTCAGGGGCTCAACGCGGAACTGACCCGCTACACCTTAAGCCTGATGGTGCTGGAACGTAAGCTGAACGCCGCAAAGGGCGCGATGAATACCCCTGGGCGACCGCATCGCCGGGCTGCAGCGCCAGCTCGACCATTTCGACCTCCAGTCGGAAACCCTGCTGAGCGCAATGGCCGGTATTTACGTCGACGTAATAAGCCCGCTCGGCCCGCGTATTCAGGTCACCGGTTCACCCGCCGTACTGCAAAGCCCCCAGGTGCAGGCGAAGGTTCGCGCCTCGCTGCTGGCCGGCATTCGTGCTGCCGTGCTCTGGCACCAGGTTGGCGGCGGCCGCCTGCAATTAATGTTTTCTCGTAATCGCCTACGACTCAGGCAAAACAAATTCTTGCTCATTGTTAACCTCCCGGAGTTGCGAATTATGGAATTATCCTCACTGACCGCCGTATCCCCTGTCGATGGACGC
>CATOUR010000733.1:0-44498 GCA_951848785.1 Callosobruchus maculatus | reverse complement strand
CAAGCAGATAACGGCTGTAAACGGTAGGAAACGGCCGCATACAACTAAATAGAACAGAAAACAGAGCATAACAACAGAAAGCGGGCAGATAACAGCGCTAAACAATAGAAAACGACTAATTTCAGCCGAATACAACAAGAAAAGAACAGAAAATAGCTAAAAACAACAGAAATCAAGCAGATAACAACTGTAAATGATAGAAAACGACCAAATACAACCAAATAGGGTCAGAACTAACTCAAAACGACAGAAAGCAAGCAGATAACAGCGGGAAACAGCAGAAAACGACTAAACACAGCCGAATACATCCGAAAATAACAGAAAACAGCTCTCAAAACAACAGAAAGCAAGCAGATAACGGCTGTAAACGGTAGAAAACGACCGAATACAACCAAATAAAACAGAGCATAACAACAGAAAGCAGGCAGATAACAGCGCTAAACAACAGAAAACGACAAAACACAGCCGAATACATCCGAAAATAACAGAAAACAGCTCTCAAAACAACAGAAAGCAAGCAGTTAACGGCTGTAAACGGTAGAAAACGACTAAATACAATCGAATAGAACAGAAAACAGAGCATAACAACAGAAAGCAGGCAGATAACAGAGCTAAACAATAGAAAACGACTAAATTCAGCCGAATACAACAAGAAAAGGACAGAAAACAGCTAAAAATAACAGAAATCAATCAGATAACAACTGTAAACTGTACAAAACGACCAAATACAACCGAACAGAACAGAAAACAGAGCATAACAACAGAAAGCAGGCAGATAACAGCGCTAAACAACAGAAAACGACAAAACACAGCCGAATACATCCGAAAATAACAGAAAACAGCTCTCAAAACAACAGAAAGCAAGCAGATAACGGCTGTAAACGGCAGAAAACGACTGAATACAACCAAATAGAACAGAAAACAGAGCACAACAGCAGAAAGAAGGCAGATAAAAGCACTAGACAATAAAAAAACGACTAAATTCAGCCGAATACAACAAGAAAAGAACAGAAAACAGCTAAAAACATCAGAAGTCGAGTAGATAACAACTGTAAACGATAGAAAACGACCAAATACAACCGAATAGAGCCAAAACCGACAGAAAGCAAGCAGATAACACCGCCAAACAAGAGAAAACGACTAAGCACAGCCGAATACATCCGAAAATAACAGAAAACAGCTCTCAAAGCAACAGAAAGCAAGCAGATAACGGCTGTAAACGGTAGAAAACGACCGAATACAACCAAATAGAACAGAAAACAGAGCATAACGACAGAAAGCAGGCAGATAACAGCGCTAAAACAATAGAAGACGACTAAATTCAGCCAAATACAACAAGAAAAGGACAGAAAACAGCTAAAAACAACAGAAATCAGGCAGATAACAACTGTAAACGGTACAAAACGACCAAATGCAACCGAATAGAGTCAAAACTAACGCAAAACGACAGAAAGCAAGCAGATAACGGCTGTAAACGCTAGAAAGGGACCGAGTACAACCAAATAGAACAGAAAACAGAGCATAACAACAGAAAGCGGGCAGATAACAGCGCTAAACAATAGAAAACGACTAAATTCAGCCGAATACAACAAGAAAAGAACAGAAAATAGCTAAAAACAACAAAAAGCAGGCAGATAACAGCTGCAAAACGGTAGAAAATGACCAAATACAACCGAATAGAGTCAAATCCAGCTAAAAACGACAGAAAGTAAGCAGATAACAGCGCTAAGCAACAGAAAACGACTAAATACAGCGGAATACAACTGAAAATAACAGAAAACAGCTCCTAGAACAACAGAAAGCAAGCAGATAACGGCTGTGAACGGTAGAAAACGACCGAATACAACCAAATAGAACAGAAAACAGAGCATAACAACAGAAAGCAGGCAGATAACAGCGCTAAACAATAGAAAATGACTAAATTCAGCCGAATACAACAAGAAAAGAACAGAAAACAGCTAAAAACAACAGAAATCAATCAGATAACAACTGTAAACTGTACAAAACGACCAAATACAACCGAATAGAACAGAAAACAGAGCATAACAACAGAAAGCAGGCAGATAACAGCGCTAAACAACAGAAAACGACAAAACACAGCCGAGTACATCCGAAAATAACAGAAAACCGCTCTCAAAACAACAGAAAGCAAGCAGATAACGGCTGTAAACGGTAGAAAACGACTGAATACAACCAAATAGAACAGAAAACAGAGCATAACAGCAGAAAGAAGGCAGATAAAAGCACTAAACAATAAAAAACGACTAAATTCAGCCGAATACAACAAGAAAATAACAGAAAACAGCTAAAAACAACAGAAGTCGAGTAGATAACAACTGTAAACGATAGAAAACGACCAAATACAACCGAATAGAGCCAAAACCGACAGATAGCAAGCAGATAACACCGCCAAACAAGAGAAAATGACTAAGCACAGCCGAATACATCCGAAAATAACAGAAAACAGCTCTCAAAGCAACAGAAAGCAAGCAGATAACGGCTGTAAACGGTAGAAAACGACCGAATACAACCAAATAGAACAGAAAACAGAGCACAACGACAGAAAGCAGGCAGATAACAGCGCTAAACAATAGAAGACGACTAAATTCAGCCAAATACAACAAGAAAAGGACAGAAAACAGCTAAAAACAACAGAAATCAAGCAGATAACAACTGTAAACGGTACAAAACGACCAAATGCAACCGAATAGAGTCAAAACTAACGCAAAACGACAGAAAGCAAGCAGATAACGGCTGTAAACGCTAGAAAGGGACCGAGTACAACCAAATAGAACAGAAAACAGAGAATAACAACAGAAAGCGGGCAGATAACTGCGCTAAACAATAGAAAACGACTAAATTCAGCCGAATACAACAAGAAAAGAACAGAAAATAGCTAAAAACAACAAAAAGCAGGCAGATAACAGCTGTAAACGGTAGAAAATGACCAAATACAACCGAATAGAGTCAAATCCAGCTAAAAACGACAGAAAGTAAGCAGATAACAGCGCTAAGCAACAGAAAACGACTAAATACAGCGGAATACAACTGAAAATAACAGAAAACAGCTCCTAGAACAACAGAAAGCAGGCAGATAATAGCGCTAAACAACAGAAAACGACAAAACACAGCCGAATACATCCGGAAATAACAGAAAACAGCTCTCAAAACAACAGAAAGCAAGCAGATAACGGCTGTAAACGGTAGAAAACGACTGAATACAACCAAATAGGGTCAGAACTAACTCAAAACAACAGAAAGCAAGCAGATAACAGCGGGAAACAGCAGAAAACGACTAAACACAGCCGAATACAACAAGAAAAGGACAGAAAACAGCTAAAAACAACAGAAATCAAGCAGATAACAACTGTAAACGGTACAAAACGACCAAATACAACCGAATAGGGTCAGAACTAACTCAAAACGACAGAAAGCAAGCAGATAACAGCGGGAAACATCAGAAAACGACTAAACACAGCCGAATACTGCCAAAATGAGTAGAAAACAGCTAAAAACAACAGAAAGCAGGCAGATAACAGCTGTAAACGGTAGAAAACGACCGAATACAACCAAATAGAACAGAAAACAGAGCATAACAACAGAAAGCAAGCAGATAATAGCGCTAAACAACAGAAAACGACAAAACACAGCCGAATACATCCGGAAATAACAGAAAACAGCCCTCAAAACAACAGAAAGCAAGCAGATAACGGCTGTAAACGGTAGAAAACGACTGAATACAACCAAATAGAACAGAAAACAGAGCATAGCAACAGAAAGAACGCAGATAAAAGCGCTAAACAATAAAAAACGACTAAATTCAGCCGAATACAACAAGAAAAGGACAGAAAACAGCTAAAAGCAACAGAAATCGAGTAGATAACAACTGTAAACGATAGAAAACGACCAAATACAACCGAATAGAGCCAAAGCCGACAGAAAGTAAGCAGATAACAGCGCTAAGCAACAGAAAACGACTAAATACAGCGGAATACAACTGAAAATAACAGAAAACAGCTCCTAGAACAACAGAAAGCAAGCAGATAACGGCTGTAAACGGTAGAAAACGACCGAATACAACCAAATAGAACAGAAAACAGAGCATAACAACAGAAAGCAAGCAGATAATAGCGCTAAACAACAGAAAACGACAAAACACAGCCGAATACATCCGAAAATAACAGAAAACAGCTCTCAAAGCAACAGAAAGCAAGCAGATAACGGCTGTAAACGGTAGGAAACGGCCGCATACAACTAAATAGAACAGAAAACAGAGCATAACAACAGAAAGCGGGCAGATAACAGCGCTAAACAATAGAAAACGACTAATTTCAGCCGAATACAACAAGAAAAGAACAGAAAGTAGCTAAAAACAACAGAAATCAAGCAGATAACAACTGTAAATGATAGAAAACGACCAAATACAACCAAATAGGGTTAGAACTAACTCAAAACGACAGAAAGCAAGCAGATAACAGCGGGAAACAGCAGAAAACGACTAAACACAGCCGAATACATCCGAAAATAACAGAAAACAGCTCTCAAAACAACAGAAAGCAAGCAGATAACGGCTGTAAACGGTAGAAAACGACCGAATACAACCAAATAAAACAGAGCATAACAACAGAAAGCAGGCAGATAACAGCGCTAAACAACAGAAAACGACAAAACACAGCCGAATACATCCGAAAATAACAGAAAACAGCTCTCAAAACAACAGAAAGCAAGCAGATAACGGCTGTAAACGGTAGAAAACGACTGAATACAACCAAATAGAACAGAAAACAGAGCATAACAGCAGAAAGAAGGCAGATAAAAGCACTAGACAATAAAAAACGACTAAATTCAGCCGAATACAACAAGAAAGGAACAGAAAACAGCTAAAAACAACAGAAGTCGAGTAGATAACAACTGTAAACGATAGAAAACGACCAAATACAACCGAATAGAGCCAAAACCGACAGAAAGCAAGCAGATAACACCGCCAAACAAGAGAAAACGACTAAGCACAGCCGAATACATCCGAAAATAACAGAAAACAGCTCTCAAAGCAACAGAAAGCAAGCAGATAACGGCTGTAAACGGTAGAAAACGACCGAATACAACCAAATAGAACAGAAAACAGAGCATAACGACAGAAAGCAGGCAGATAACAGCGCTAAACAATAGAAGACGACTAAATTCAGCCAAATACAACAAGAAAAGGACAGAAAACAGCTAAAAACAACAGAAATCAGGCAGATAACAACTGTAAACGGTACAAAACGACCAAATGCAACCGAATAGAGTCAAAACTAACGCAAAACGACAGAAAGCAAGCAGATAACGGCTGTAAACGCTAGAAAGGGACCGAGTACAACCAAATAGAACAGAAAACAGAGCATAACAACAGAAAGCGGGCAGATAACAGCGCTAAACAATAGAAAACGACTAAATTCAGCCGAATACAACAAGAAAAGAACAGAAAATAGCTAAAAACAACAAAAAGCAGGCAGATAACAGCTGCAAACGGTAGAAAATGACCAAATACAACCGAATAGAGTCAAATCCAGCTAAAAACGACAGAAAGTAAGCAGATAACAGCGCTAAGCAACAGAAAACGACTAAATACAGCGAAATACAACTGAAAATAACAGAAAACGGCTCCTAGAACAACAGAAAGCAAGCAGATAACGGCTGTAAACGGTAGAAAACGACCGAATACAACCAAATAGAACAGAAAACAGAGCATAACAACAGAAAGCAGGCAGATAATAGCGCTAAACAACAGAAAACGACAAAACACAGCCGAATACATCCGGAAATAACAGAAAACAGCTCTCAAAACAACAGAAAGCAAGCAGATAACGGCTGTAAACGGTAGAAAACGACTGAATACAACCAAATAGAACAGAGAACAGAGCATAGCAACAGAAAGAACGCAGATAAAAGCGCTAAACAATAAAAAACGACTAAATTCAGCCGAATACAACAAGAAAAGGACAGAAAACAGCTAAAAACAACAGAAATCGAGTAGATAACAACTGTAAACGATAGAAAACGACCAAATACAACCGAATAGAGCCAAAGCCGACAGAAAGCAAGCAGATAACAGCGCTAAACAAGAGAAAACGACTAAGCACAGCCGAATACATCCGAAAATAACAGAAAACAGCTCTCAAAGTAACAGAAAGCAAGCAGATAACGGCTGTAAACGGTAGGAAACGGCCGCATACAACTAAATAGAACAGAAAACAGAGCAAAACAACAGAAAGCGGGCAGATAACAGCGCTAAACAATAGAAAACGACTAATTTCAGCCGAATACAACAAGAAAAGAACAGAAAATAGCTAAAAACAACAGAAATCAAGCAGATAACAACTGTAAATGATAGAAAACGACCAAATACAACCAAATAGGGTCAAAACTAACTCAAAACGACAGAAAGCAAGCAGATAACAGCGGGAAACAGCAGAAAACGACTAAACACAGCCGAATACAACAAGAAAAGGACAGAAAACAGCTAAAAACAACAGAAATCAAGCAGATAACAACTGTAAACGGTGCAAAACGACCAAATACAACCGAATAGGGTCAGATCTAACTCAAAACGACAGAAAGCAAGCAGATAACAGCGGGAAACAGCAGAAAACGACTAAACACAGCCGAATACGACCAAAATGAGTAGAAAACAGCTAAAAACAACAGAAAGCAGGCAGATAACAGCTGCAAACGGTAGAAAATGACCAAATACAACCGAATAGAGCCAAATCCGGCTAAAAAGTCAGAAAGTAAGCAGATAACAGCGCTAGACAACAGAAAACCACTAAACACAGCGGAATACAACTGAAAATAACAGAAAACAGCTCTTAGAACAACAGAAAGCAAGCAGATAACGGCTGTAGACGGTAGAACACGACCGAATACAACCAAATAGAACAGAAAACAGAGCATAACAACAGAAAGCAGGCAGATAACAGCGCTAAACAATAGAAAACGACTAAATTCAGCCGAATACAACAAGAAGAGGACAGAAAACAGCTAAAAACAACAGAAATCAAGCAGATAACAACTGTAAACGGTACAAAACGACCAAATACATCCGAATAGAGTCAAAACTAAGGCAAAACGACAGAAAGCAAGCAGATAACGGCTGTAAACGCTAGAAAGCGACCGAGTACAACCAAATAGAACAGAAAACAGAGCATAACAACAGAAAGCGGGCAGATAACTGCGCTAAACAATAGAAAACGACTAAATTCAGCCGAATACAACAAGAAAAGAACAGAAAATAGCTAAAAACAACAAAAAGCAGGCAGATAACAGCTGTAAACGGTAGAAAATGACCAAATACAACCGAATAGAGCCAAATCCAGCTAAAAACGACAGAAAGTAAGCAGATAACAGCGCTAAGCAACAGAAAACGACTAAATACAGCGGAATACAACTGAAAATAACAGAAAACAGCTCCTAGAACAACAGAAAGCAAGCGGATAACGGCTGTAAACGGTAGAAAACGACCGAATACAACCAAATAGAACAGAAAACAGAGCATAACAACAGAAAGCAGGCAGATAACAGCGCTAAACAATAGAAAATGACTAAATTCAGCCGAATACAACAAGAGAAGAACAGAAAACAGCTAAAAACAACAGAAATCAAGCAGATAACAACTGTAAACTGTACAAAACGACCAAATACAACCGAACAGAACAGAAAACAGAGCATAACAACAGAAAGCAGGCAGATAACAGCGCTAAACAACAGAAAACGACAAAACACAGCCGAATACATCCGAAAACAACAGAAAACAGCTCCCAAAACAACAGAAAGCAAGCAGATAACGGCTGTAAACGGTAGAAAACGACTGAATACAACCAAACAGAAAACAGAGCATAACAGCAGAAAGAAGGCAGATAAAAGCACTAAACAATAAAAAACGACTAAATTCAGCCGAATACAACAAGAAAAGAACAGAAAACAGCTAAAAACAACAGAAGTCGAGTAGATAACAACTGTAAACGATAGAAAACGACCAAATACAACCGAATAGAGCCAAAACCGACAGAAAGCAAGCAGATAACACCGCCAAACAAGAGAAAACGACTAAGCACAGCCGAATACATCCGAAAATAACAGAAAACAGCTCTCAAAGCAACAGAACGCAAGCAGATAACGGCTGTAAACGGTAGAAAACGACCGAGTACAACCAAATAGAACAGAAAGCAGAGCATAACAACAGAAAGCAGGCAGATAACAGCGCTAAACAATAGAAGACGACTAAATTCAGCCAAATACAACAAGAAAAGGACAGAAAACAGCTAAAAACAACAGAAATCAAGCAGGTAACAACTGTAAACGGTACAAAACGACCAAATGCAACCGAATAGAGTCAAAACTAACGCAAAACGACAGAAAGCAAGCAGATAACGGCTGTAAACGCTAGAAAGGGACCGAGTACAACCAAATAGAACAGAAAACAGAGCATAACAACAGAAAGCGGGCAGATAACAGCGCTAAACAATAGAAAACGACTAAATTCAGCCGAATACAACAAGAAAAGAACAGAAAATAGCTAAAAACAACAAAAAGCAGGCAGATAACAGCTGTAAACGGCAGAAAATGACCAAATACAACCGAATAGAGTCAAATCCAGCTAAAAACGACAGAAAGTAAGCAGATAACAGCGCTAAGCAACAGAAAACGACTAAATACAGCGGAATACAACTGAAAATAACAGAAAACAGCTCCTAGAACAACAGAAAGCAAGCAGATAACGGCTGTAAACGGTAGAAAACGACCGAATACAACCAAATAGAACAGAAAACAGAGCATAACAACAGAAAGCAAGCAGATAATAGCGCTAAACAACAGAAAACGACAAAACACAGCCGAATACATCCGGAAATAACAGAAAACAGCCCTCAAAACAACAGAAAGCAAGCAGATAACGGCTGTAAACGGTAGAAAACGACTGAATACAACCAAATAGAACAGAAAACAGAGCATAGCAACAGAAAGAACGCAGATAAAAGCGCTAAACAATAAAAAACGACTAAATTCAGCCGAATACAACAAGAAAAGGACAGAAAACAGCTAAAAGCAACAGAAATCGAGTAGATAACAACTGTAAACGATAGAAAACGACCAAATACAACCGAATAGAGCCAAAGCCGACAGAAAGCAAGCAGATAACAGCGCTAAACAAGAGAAAACGACTAAGCACAGCCGAATACATCCGAAAATAACAGAAAACAGCTCTCAAAGCAACAGAAAGCAAGCAGATAACGGCTGTAAACGGTAGGAAACGGCCGCATACAACTAAATGGAACAGAAAACAGAGCATAACAACAGAAAGCGGGCAGATAACAGCGCTAAACAATAGAAAACGACTAATTTCAGCCGAATACAACAAGAAAAGAACAGAAAATAGCTAAAAACAACAGAAATCAAGCAGATAACAACTGTAAATGATAGAAAACGACCAAATACAACCAAATAGGGTCAGAACTAACTCAAAACGACAGAAAGCAAGCAGATAACAGCGGGAAACAGCAGAAAACGACTAAACACAGCCGAATACATCCGAAAATAACAGAAAACAGCTCTCAAAACAACAGAAAGCAAGCAGATAACGGCTGTAAACGGTAGAAAACGACCGAATACAACCAAATAAAACAGAGCATAACAACAGAAAGCAGGCAGATAGCAGCGCTAAACAACAGAAAACGACAAAACACAGCCGAATACATCCGAAAATAACAGAAAACAGCTCTCAAAACAACAGAAAGCAAGCAGTTAACGGCTGTAAACGGTAGAAAACGACTAAATACAATCGAATAGAACAGAAAACAGAGCATAACAACAGAAAGCAGGCAGATAACAGCGCTAAACAATAGAAAACGACTAAATTCAGCCGAATACAACAAGAAAAGGACAGAAAACAGCTAAAAACAACAGATATCAAGCAGATAACAACTGTAAACGGTACAAAACGACCAAATACAACCGAATAGAGTCAAAACTAACGCAAAACGACAGAAAGCAAGCAGATAACGGCTGTAAACGCTAGAAAGCGACCGAGTACAACCAAATAGAACAGAAAACAGAGCATAACAACAGAAAGCGGGCAGATAACAGCGCTAAACAATAGAAAACGACTAAATTCAGCCGAATACAACAAGAAAAGAACAGAAAATAGCTAAAAACAACAAAAAGCAGGCAGATAACAGCTGTAAACGGTAGGAAATGACCAAATACAACCGAATAGAGTCAAATCCAGCTAAAAACGACAGAAAGTAAGCAGATAACAGCGCTAAGCAACAGAAAACGACTAAATACAGCGGAATACAACTGAAAATAACAGAAAATAGCTCCTAGAACAACAGAAAGCAAGCAGATAACGGCTATAAACGGTAGAAAACGACCGAATACAGCCAAATAAAACAGAGTATAACAACAGAAAGCAGGCAGATAACAGCGCTAAACAACAGAAAACGACAAAACACAGCCGAATACATCCGAAAGTAACAGAAAACAGCTCTCAAAACAACAGAAAGCAAGCAGATAACGGCTATAAACGGTAGAAAACGACTGAATACAACCAAATAGAACAGAAAACAGAGCATAACAACAGAAAGAAGGCAGATAAAAGCGCTAAACAATAAAAAACGACTAAATTCAGCCGAATACAACAAGAAAAGAACAGAAAACAGCTAAAAACAACAGAAATCGAGTAGATAACAACTCTAAACGATAGAAAACGACCAAATACAACCGAATAGAGCCAAAACCGACAGAGAGCAAGCAGATAACAGCGCTAAACAAGAGAAAACGACCAAGCACAGCCGAATACATCCGAAAATAACAGAAGACAGCTCTCAAAGCAACAGAAAGCAAGCAGATAACGGCTGTAAACGGTAGGAAACGGCCGCATACAACTAAATAGTACAGAAAACAGAGCATAACAACAGAAAGCGGGCAGATAACAGCGCTAGACAATAGAAGACGACTAATTTCAGCCGAATACAACAAGAAAAGAACAGAAAATAGCTAAAAACAACAGAAATCAAGCAGATAACAACTGTAAACGATAGAAAACGACCAAATACAACCGAATAGGGTCAGAACTAACTCAAAACGACAGAAAGCAAGCAGATAACGGCGGGAGACAGCAGAAAACGACTAAACACAGCCGAATACAACCAAAATGAGTAGAAAACAGCTAAAAACAACAGAAAGCAGGACGATAACAGCTGTAAACGGTAGAAAATGACCAAATACAACCGAATAGAGCCAAATCCGGCTAAAAATGACAGAAAGTAAGCAGATAACAGCGCTAGACAACAGAAAACCACTAAACACAGCGGAATACAACAGAAAATAACAGAAAACAGCTCTTAGAACAACAGAAAGCAAGCAGATAACGGCTGTAAACGGTAGAAAACGACCGAATACAACCAAATAGAACAGAAAACAGAGCATAACAGCAGAAAGCAGGCAGATAACAGCGCTAAACAATAGAAAACGGCTAAATTCAGCCGAATACAACAAGAAAAGAACAGAAAATAGCTAAAAACAACAAAAAGCAGGCAGATAACAGCTGTAAACGGTAGAAAATGACCAAATACAACCGAATAGAGTCAAATCCAGCTAAAAACGACCGAAAGTAAGCAGATAACATCGCTAAGCAACAGAAAACGACTAAATACAGCGGAATACAACTGAGAATAACAGAAAACAGCTTCTAGAACAACAGAAAG
The DNA here is from genome assembly GCA_951848785.1 of Callosobruchus maculatus. Lineage (NCBI taxonomy): Eukaryota > Metazoa > Arthropoda > Insecta > Coleoptera > Chrysomelidae > Callosobruchus > Callosobruchus maculatus. The sequence continues at coordinate 32,757 of CATOUR010000733.1, read as the reverse complement.
CAAGCAGATAACGGCTGTAAACGGTAGAAAACGACCGAATACAACCAAATAGAACAGAAAACAGAGCATAACAACAGAAAGCAGGCAGATAACAGCGCTAAACAATAGAAAATGACTAAATTCAGCCGAATACAACAAGAAAAGGACAGAAAACAGCTAAAAACAACAGAAATCAAGCAGATAACAACTGCAAACGGTACAAACCGACCAAATACAACCGAATAGAACAGAAAACAGAGCATAACAACAGAAAGCAGGCAGATAACAGCGCTAAACAACAGAAAACGACAAAACACAGCCGAATATATCCGAAAATAACAGAAAACAGCTCTCAAAACAACAGAAAGCAAGCAGATAATGGCTGTAAACGGTAGAAAACGACCGAATACAACCAAATAGAACAGAAAATAGAGCATAACAACAGAAAGAAGGCAGATAAAAGCGCTAAACAATAGAAAACGACTAAATTCAGCCGAATATAACAAGAAAACAGCTAAAAACAACAGAAATCGAGTAGATAACAACTGTAAACGATAGAAAACGACCAAATACAACCGAATAGAGCCAAACCCGACAGAAAGCAAGCAGATAACAGCGCTAAATAAGAGAAAACGACTAAGCACAGCCGAATACATCCGAAAATAACAGAAAACAGCTCTCAAAGCAACAGAAAGCAAGCAGATAACGGCTGTAAACGGTAGGAAACGGCCGCATACAACTAAATAGAACAGAAAACAGAGCATAACAACAGAAAGCGGGCAGATAACAGCGCTAAACCATAGAAAACGACTAATTTCAGCCAAATACAACAAGAAAAGAACAGAAAATAGCTAAAAACAACAGAAATCAAGCAGATAACAACTGTAAACGATAGAAAACGACCAAATACAACCAAATAGGGTCAGAACTAACTCAGAACGACAGAAAGCAAGCAGATAACAGCGGGAAACAGCAGAAAACGACTAAACACAGCCGAATACAACAAGAAAAGGACAGAAAACAGCTAAAAAACAACAGAAATCAAGCAGATAACAACTGTAAACTTTACAAAATTGTAAAGCTGGATTGAAAGTCCAACTAAGTTAAGACCTCCAATCTAGCTAAACTGGGGTGCCTTTGGGCTGCTCAGTTTTCTTACGGTGGGTTGTGGATCCTTGGCAACTTATTCTTTTCCTCTTATAAGAGATGTCAGGCAAAATCACTAGCTTTTATCGCGAGATTACTCTAAGGTTCAACAAAACTCAAGAAAAAGGGGCGCCAGGAGTTTTTACCTCCAAACTCCAAGGAAGTTAGTGAAATTGCCCAACCTCTCCAGAAACACTGAAGGGATGGGTTCAGAAAAAAAATTCAAAAGAGAATTAAACAATAACAAGTATATTGGTTGCTAAAATATAACTATAAAAAAATATATGAATATGAATATAAATTGTATGAATTGTGAATTGTGACTAATTTACAGTGGTGAAAAGGGGACTGCTGTAAGTGAGCGATACAACCTGGCTTGCTCAACGAGGTTGTCTTCTCCTCCTGGGTCGACTTGTGGGCTCCTTCTCACCGCTCCTTCAGAGGGTCCCCTCTGATGACTGGCAGCCTCTTCAGGTTCCTTTGGCCCTGACCCCTACTCTTAGACTTCCCCCTTTTTGGCTGAGGGATATCTGGGTCTGGCTCGGCCACCACTTCCGGCCGCCGTCATGCAAAGTATAGAGAGAAGAAAAAAAAATTAGAGTCTGGACCCTCTATGGCAAAACCCCAGGATGTAGGAGGTTATGCAAGCTCAGGCGTATAACTTGGCTTTGAATAGAACAATTAAAAGCCCCCTCCTCAACAATTTAGTTGCAACAATATCTGTTTAAATTTAACAATTTAGCTGAAACTATATCTGCTTAAATTTAATAATTTAGCTGAAACTATATGTGCTTAAATTTAATAAAAGATCCCTTACAAACTGTTTAAATTCTATACTAAAATTTCTTAAAGTTATACACCAAGTTACAGCAGATATCTCCCCACAATGGTTCACAATTAAATCTGCATATATAATTAAAAATATATCTAAAAATAAAGTACCAATATCGTAACAACAAAGTATCACCTAACCTAGATACTTGATAGGCCTTTCAAGTCTAACACTTAAAATAAAACTTAAAAAAAAGAGAGTCTTGAAGTGAGCAAGGCTATAGTTCACTTAAGTTCAAAGCAGTTTAATTGATTTAAGAGAAAATCAAGGCTATGATTCTACTAAGTTACTGCCGGCTCTAGTGCTCCAGAAAGTTAGAATCTTGAAAGGTAGTATAACCACAAAAAAAAATTATCAAGCCCACAAATGTTTACTAAAATGTCTCAAAATCAAATATCACAAATAATCCAGAAAATTGAAACTATATGCACAGTAGTTGCAAAGTGCGAGCAACTATACTGCAATAAATACTCTCAATATTAAAATTATAGCTCCAAAGGAAACAAAAATCTATGAGTACGTTCAGTCTCACATAGATGTACTTCGGTAGGCTGTATCGGTTGTAAATATGGAAAATTGTCAAAATCGTACAGCAAAATTACAGCTCAAAATTTGCAAAATGTGTGTTTCAGCACACTCAAAAATTATCAAAATTATACCAAAATAAAGAAAGGTGCTTTTCTCTCTCTCTAAAAATTGTACGAGGTACAAAGAAAACTGAAGAAGATTAGACACCTATGCAAAAGTGCTCGCATTAGCTCATAGCTGCCCAAAATGGCGGAAACAACAACGAAGCAAATTTTACACAGACTCTACCAAATAAAAAAAAAAGGTGTGCTCTCTCTCTCTCTCTCAAAAGTGCAAATGAGCAACAACATAAAAAAAACAAAGAAAAAGCGGACTGAAGGTCACACTTGGAGGTGACTACAAACTCTAGATACGAAAGTACGTAAAATAGCTCGACAACTGCCTAAATGGCGTTCGAATGAAATAAGCAATATTTACGTACCTTCTATATCCAAAGTAGCAGGAACAGCTTGCAGTCACGCTCTGTGTGTCCTTCCAAGGTCTCAGAAGCAGGTGGAAAAAGGGCTTGTATTCCCTTAGATCGACATCAATACCAGGTTGGTCCCTTCAGGTAGCAGACGCACATACTTGAACTGAAAACACATAGGTATAACACAGTATGGCGTTCACAACCTAACTCGAAAATGAACTAAATCAAATCAACAATATCGATTTGAGATACTAAAGGTTCGATATCAACGGTATGCTAGCGGACAATACGAAATCACTGCGAAACAATGGCAGTCAAACAAAATGTCGAAATAGCGGAATTCCACAAATAATTGCCGTGTTAGGTACTTCAAATAAAATCTCGCGAAAAGAGAGTGAATAAACTTCAAAGTTGACCCACACGACAAATTGAAACTAGTAGCTAGTTCATGGATTAAAGATGGCGGAAGGCCAAAAAGGACAGAACCAACCTGTGATGTTGAGACACCCCAAAAGAAGAAGGAAGCTAACCAAGAGAAGGCCCTGAAATCGTCAGCGAGCTAATTTATCACCTTACATCGGAAGTCACAAAAAAATTGGAAACTTCTAGAAAGCAACTGTCACTCATCAGTGACTTTTCCTACCAACCCAGATTCTCAAAAAGTAACTAAAGTCTTCATTGCAAATCGGGACAGAATTACTATTATTAACAAAATAAACTCATAATAGGGAACGAAAAATGCACTAAGAGAATGAAACTAACAACTTTGCAAGGTTAAATTCTATAGACAACAATATAGCAACAGGTTGAAAATTTTCCCGCAGGTAGGCAACCCACATTGCACACACATGCGAGTCCTATTGTATATAAGACATATGTAGGTCTGCATAACAGAACCAGTACAATCCAGTTAGGCTAGAGACAAATACTATGGGTATCCATAGGCGCGGAAAAGGGGTTCTTCCAATAGCGTAACGGCAAGGCACAAGCGTGGAACACATATTTACCTGTCAATAGGATATCATTCAGGAAGAATTAATCTATAAAGGAGTCACAGACGACGTGTAACGAAATTAACAAAAATTTCGTTACACATCCCTCCCACCAGGAAAAATTCGAGAAGCCATTCGAGAATTTTCAAACTAACTGATGCTAAACTATAGAGGAAGGTACTAATCAACCTGAAATTAGAGAATACCACAGTACGAGCACAAAAGAAAATGACTGACAAACCTTGCAAAGGTTATACATAAGCATTATGACAACCGACACTAACCCAAGTACAACTAAGGTGAGAATGTCAATAATATTAACCCAAAATAACCTAAAATATCCTAACCTAAATACCACAGCGGATCTACTGAAGGCATGACTGGAGAGATCCTCGCATATATCAGAAATCTAGATCAGACGTCAAATAGACCAGGGGAGGAGAGTCGCCACCCCCGAGTCACTACCCAATTGGAACAAACCATTTCGCTAAAAGATCTTAAATCAGCGCCGTAGGCTTGGTTCCACCTTGCCACCAGTCGTCTACTGGCGCAGGGACTCGACGGAAACAACGCACCAACCAAGGGTTCTTTGGTTTCAAGATCATGACAGCAAAAAAAACAAAAAAAACTCTTGTAGTTTGACTACAAGTAAGTGAATTATAGTATCCACCAGACTAAAAAGAGAACAGGTTTAAAGAGAGTCTGTAGGGTACTAACCAAAACCTGTCTCCACAGACAATGACGTGGTCTCAGTCCAACAATGTTGCTGGCAATCTTCCGCTACAACCTGGACAAAGGAGCTGAGATAGAATGCAGTAGTGACAGCAAGCATGCGCCAAGTCTCCAGTGAGAACATTGACTACCGACTGTCACCCCCCAACACTTATCCTTCCAGAGCCCATCGCTACTGAAAGCTGTTGCTTCGGAACTCACCAGCACCCACTGCAAAAATGGCCAAAAAAAAATACAAAAGTGCCTATTCACTTCAGGTCACTATACTAAACTATCAAATCCGGGAACTAATATACAAAACGACAAAATCGGTAAATGCACTCAAATAAGCAAATGAGTCATCAGAGAAAACGAAATAGTAATAACATTATCCAGCAAAATGACAAGTCACATTTCACGCTATGACTAGTCATATCTACAACAAAAGAACCTAAACCAAATCTATACATCCTATAAAAGGAAAGATAACCATAAGTACCAGACAATAACAATCCCTAACGACACTCTTGCATACTGATGCTATCAGCAATGCTGTTTGGACGTAAATCACCTAAGGTGACTAGACAAAGATGTTGTTTCGTCCATAAGTAGCCTGTTGGAAGACTTGTACTCCCACCCGGTAATTTTCCGGTGCTGTAGCATTCCTCAGGCACTGATGCTTGAGCAGAAAGAAGTATCCCTTTTTCCCCACAAACATACCATGCCAGCCCCTATCAGCAGGGCAATGTCCTTAAAGACGTGGCAATTAACCCCCATCATCACTGGCTTCAGACTCTAGTTCAGAGGCTGGTTCCAAGTCTGGAACTGGGTCTGGATCATCATCAGAATCCAGTCCTGTATCATCCTTTTTAAGATCCTTGACATGCCAGTTGCCCAAGTCGTTACCATACTTGTCCACCAAATTATATACCAAAGGGGACAAAACCTTATTAACAATACAAGGAACATATTTGGGGGACAATTTAGCGTTAAAATGATCAGCAGCCTTAGATAACACATAATTAACCTTCCAAACCTTTTCACCCTCAGAAAATTGGGCGGGCCTACGCCTTAGGTTATAAGTTTCAGCATTGCGAAGGTAAGCCTTTTTGATTCGTTCTCGAACCTTCGAAAAAATTTCCGTCATCCCCTGAACATCGTCTAACCTGGCATTCTTGTCAGAAATTTCAACAATGTTCCTGGCATTATCAGAAATCTTTCCAAAGTAGTCTCCTGAAACAGGAACATTTCTAGCGAAAGTTAAGAAAGCTGGGGAATACCCAGTCACATCATGTTTTGCTAAACGCAAACCCTGAGCAATTTTGAAAATAGACTGATCCCAAGTTTTCTGATCTTCCTTAATATATGACCTAATGGCTGTGATAATAACTCTATTTTGACGCTCTGTATGGTTAATTTGTGCATGATACCTGGCATTATACCATATTTTCTGAACTTTATATTCCTCCATAAGGTTTTTGAAATCTTTACTCCTAAACTGAGGTCCATTGTCACATACTATAATCTGAGGCACACCAAATATAAGGAAAACATTATTCTCTAAAAACCTATTAATGTGCTGGACTGTAGCTTTACGAAGGGGCTGAACTAAAGTGAATTTGGTAAACCAATCTATGACCACAAAAAGGTATTGATTCCCACTTTTAGATCTAGGATAAGGACCTAAAAGATCACAACTGACCAATTGAAACAGAAAATTAATATTTTTATATGAGCCCATTAATCCTGCTTTAGGCAGATTAGAAACTTTACAACTAGCACAAGTCTTACAATTCTTAATATATCTATATACATCCTTATGAAGAAATGGCCAATAATACAGTTCTGATATACGAGAAATGGTCTTAGAAACACCTAAATGAGCAGCGGTCTCATTATCATGATACATTTTAATTACTTCTTTACGATGTGCTCGAGGCACCACAATCTTCCAGTCTGTTAAATTACTCACTAGAGGATCTCTACTAAATATATGTTTATACAAAATGCCATTTTCTACCTTATAAGAAGGATAATCATCAGGCTTTTCTTGGACGTTCTGAATCATTTTAGTGTACCACCCATCAAGTTTTACTGTATCTAAGTTAAGAACTGCTACTGATCGAGATAAGGCATCAGCTACTACATTCTGGGATCCCTTTCTATGGACAATTGTAAAATCAAACTGAGAAAGTTTAACTGCCCAACGGGCTAGTCTGCCACTAGGGTTATTCATATTGTTTAACCAAATCAGTGAAGCATGATCAGTTATTACAGTAAAATGTGTGCCCTCAATGTATCCCCTAAACTTTTCAATGGCAACAATAATGCTGTACAGCTCTTTTTCGGTAACGGTATACTTCCTCTGACACTTATTCAGGGTTTTACTAGCATAGGCTATAGGATGCTCTATACCATCAGTTTCCTGATATAATACAGAACCAACTCCGGTATCTGAAGCATCACAATATAAAATAAAAGGCTTTGAAAAGTCAGGTGAAGCTAGGACTGGAGCAGTTGTTAGGCTCTCCTTGATCTGAGCAAATGCACGATCAGCTTCCTCTGTCCATTCAATGCTTTGACCCTTTTTTCGTCCTTTCAAAAGGTCAGAAATGGGACTACAGATTGAGGCAAAATTTTTTAGAAAGCGTCGGTAGTAGCCAACTAAACCGATCAAACGTCTAACTTGGGTGGTGGTCTTAGGGACTGGATAATCAACAATAGCGGATACTTTAGATTCATCTGTACGAAGGCCTTTCTCATCAACAACAAAACCAAGAAATTTCAATGAGGGTCTGCAAAATTCACATTTTTCAAAGTTAACTGTAAGACCAGCTTGTTTCAATCTTTCAAAAAGTTTTCTCAAAATGTCTAAATGCAAATCAAAATCTGGTGTAGCAATTACAATGTCATCAAGGTAATAGAAAACATAAGGTTCTAATGCTGGACCAATAACCATGTCCATCAAACGACACATGCTCTGAGCGGAACATGATAAACCAAAGGGCATGACACAAAATTCAAAAAGTCCTCGTCCTCTAACAGCAAAAGCAGTTTTCGGTCTAGATTTTTCGTCTAAGGGGATTTGAAAGAATGCAGATTTTAAGTCAATTGATGACAAGAATCTAGCATCTCTCAACTTATTAATCACTGAGTCGATGAGGGGCATAGGATATGCATCTTTACAAGTCACAGAGTTAAGCTTGCGTCCGTCAAAACAGATTCTATACTCTCCAGAAGCTTTTTTCACAAGCCAAAGTGGACTACACCACTCGGAATTTGATCTCTGAATAAGACCCTGCTTTAACATCTGATCGATTTCCTTATCAAGATGTTTCTGCATTGCTGGTGACAAAGGGTATTGTCTTTGCCTAATTGGTTTGGCTTGACCGGTATCAATGTGATGGGTCAGAAGGTGAGTTCTTCCTATTCTGTCAGTAGGGCCAATTGACTTAAATAGGTCAATTACTTCTGAAAGTTTGGCCTTCTGTTCGGAATTCAGATTTTCAGCAGGACAAATAGTGTTCACCACACAAACTGACATCTGATACTGATTATCTGAAAAATTGGCATGAACTCTAAAAGCTTTTAAGAAGTCAATACCCAAAACAAGACTATAATTAATAGACGGAATTACCCAAATTTGTACATCCCTTGTCATGTTACCAAGAGTGATGGGTACAGTAAATTTTCCAATAGTAGCCTGTGGGACACCATCTGCAGTTGTCACTTGCAGAGAATAATCTAAAGAAAGATTCACATTCCATTTTTCAAGCAAGGCAAAACCAGAGTTTCCCAAAATTGAAACACTGCTGCCAGAATCAGCAAGAGCTATAAAAGTCTCACCTAAGATTTGGACTTCTAGATATGGTCTTTCATCACCAGGTTTGGACACAAACATGGGACAGACCTTCTTACATGGGTCTTCCAATAAGGTACAAGGGTTCGGATTCTCTACAGGAGAAACAAACTCTACTTCTGTTTTTGCTCTCCTTTCTGGGACTTTTTTCGTCTCTTTGAAGACGACTGAGTCGGAGTTTCGGTCTGCACAGGACCTTGAACTGGGGTACCTGCGTCGTCCAGTTTTACAGTTTTTCGAACACCTATGACACCTGGGCTTGATCACACCTTGTGATCCACAACCAAAACAAAATCTTGACCTAGGACTTGAACATTTGGAATACCTATGTCCAGTTTGATGACAATTCCAACACTCGTCCTTAGATATAGAAGAAACATCAAAGGACTTACTATTAAACACTCTTCTGTTTTCTCTGGGATAACCCCTAGATGTTGAAGGGCAGGCTAAGTCTGGTTCTAAGAAACTAGAGTTACTAGGAATAGGAGGTTTATACCTATTGGACCAACTTCTAGACTCCTCTAGCTTTTTGCACAGAGTTGTCAGCTCTGACACTGTATTGATGTCATGAAGGGCTAGTTGGGCTACGTAAAATGGCAAGAGATTGCGCCTGATTTTGTTGACTATGGTCTTCTCATCAGGTTTTTCAGGGAGACGGTTAAATAGTCCCTCCATAGCACAAATATATAAAGAGACTCGTTCATCAGAACCTTGAGTTCTATTATTGATCTCCTGCATCAGGTCCTCCTGATACTGATAAGGCAAGAAATCTTCCTTCAACTTAGCAACCAAACTGTCCCAGTCTGAAAACCTAGATCTATTAACATTAAACCAAATCCAAGCTTTATCCTTGAATAGATCACCAGCTGAAAGGAATAGTTCATTTTTCTGTACACAGCGGGATAATCTCATGGACTCAACCTTTTCTAAAAAGGAGACAACAGACTCATTTGAAGTCCCTTTAAAACACAAATTCCACTTATATGGTAACACAGGCTTGGGGTTTGAGAAAATTGGAGCTGGAGGCATTCTCTCCACTGGAGTGCTAGTTGCAGGTGCAACCTTTTCATCTAGCTCAGCTTCCAATTTTAAAAGAAGCAGAAGCAAACGTTGCTTCATGGCTTCCTGACTTTCATCATCGGTTCTTAAGCGATTGATCCTACCAGAAATATGGGTCAAACGAGATACAAGCCTCTTGTGTTCAGAACTACCAGTAGCACTGACAAAGGCTGCTATCTTTTGCTCTAAATCGGTCAATGACGTTTTGATTGCATCAACATCGTCATCATGAGGCTGAACTATAAATGACTCAATGAAAGATCTGTGAGCTCGTTCTTGACTGAACAACCCTCTCAGTACCTTTCGTTTGTCATCCATACTACCAGATGGTTGTATGCCTCTCACACGGAGTTCATAGTCTAGTTCTGCACTCAATAAATGACCTGCGTCCATTTTGGGAGTCAAAATCTAAATCAATCAGTAATCAAAAGTCGACAAAAGATATACTGCTCACAGCAGTCAATAAGATAAATGGTCAATAATCAAAAATATTCAATAACTCACAAATACTCAAAATCAGCAAGATAAATGGGTAATAATCAGAAAATATTCGGTAAGTCAAAAATACTCAAAGATGTAGGCAATCAATCAGAATCAATAATCAAGATATATTCAAAAATGTAGGCAAGATAAAGTCTTGAACGCAATAAATAGTTCTCAAAGGTGATACTATCAGGAGAAAATCTAAATGTCAAAATATCAAAATAAATTCAAAAGATTAATAGTTATTCGAAATATTGGCAAAATAACTGCAGCAAAATTCAATAAAATTTTGAATAAAGGCAAACTATAAAAACTGACTCTAGTCAACTCACTTCAAAAGTTCACTCTACACCCCTCTTCAGGCCTCGAAGAAAGAAAAGAACAAATCGCCAAATCGTGCCCCACGTTGGGCGCCAAATTGTGTAAAGCTGGATTGAAAGTCCAACTAAGTTAAGACCTCCAATCTAGCTAAACTGGGGTGCCTTTGGGCTGCTCAGTTTACTTACGGTGGGTTGTGGATCCTTGGCAACTTATTCTTTTCCTCTTATAAGAGATGTCAGGCAAAATCACTAACTTTTATCGCGAGATTACTCTAAGGTTCAACAAAACTCAAGAAAAAGGGGCGCCAGGAGTTTTTACCTCCAAACTCCAAGGAAGTTAGTGAAATTGCCCAACCTCTCCAGAAACACTGAAGGGATGGGTTCAGAAAAAAAATTCAAGAGAATTAAACAATAACAAGTATATTGGTTGCTAAAATATAACTATAAAAAAATATATGAATATGAATATAAATTGTATGAATTGTGAATTGTGACTAATTTACAGTGGTGAAAAGGGGACTGCTGTAAGTGAGCGATACAACCTGGCTTGCTCAACGAGGTTGTCTTCTCCTCCTGGGTCGACTTGTGGGCTCCTTCTCACCGCTCCTTCAGAGGGTCCCCTCTGATGACTGGCAGCCTCTTCAGGTTCCTTTGGCCCTGACCCCTACTCTTAGACTTCCCCCTTTTTGGCTGAGGGATATCTGGGTCTGGCTCGGCCACCACTTCCGGCCGCCGTCATGCAAAGTATAGAGAGAAGAAAAAAAAATTAGAGTCTGGACCCTCTATGGCAAAACCCCAGGATGTAGGAGGTTATGCAAGCTCAGGCGTATAACTTGGCTTTGAATAGAACAATTAAAAGCCCCCTCCTCAACAATTTAGTTGCAACAATATCTGTTTAAATTTAACAATTTAGCTGAAACTATATCTGCTTAAATTTAATAATTTAGCTGAAACTATATGTGCTTAAATTTAATAAAAGATCCCTTACAAACTGTTTAAATTCTATACTAAAATTTCTTAAAGTTATACACCAAGTTACAGCAGATATCTCCCCACAATGGTTCACAATTAAATCTGCATATATAATTAAAAATATATCTAAAAATAAAGTACCAATATCGTAACAACAAAGTATCACCTAACCTAGATACTTGATAGGCCTTTCAAGTCTAACACTTAAAATAAAACTTAAAAAAAAGAGAGTCTTGAAGTGAGCAAGGCTATAGTTCACTTAAGTTCAAAGCAGTTTAATTGATTTAAGAGAAAATCAAGGCTATGATTCTACTAAGTTACTGCCGGCTCTAGTGCTCCAGAAAGTTAGAATCTTGAAAGGTAGTATAACCACAAAAAAAAATTATCAAGCCCACAAATGTTTACTAAAATGTCTCAAAATCAAATATCACAAATAATCCAGAAAATTGAAACTATATGCACAGTAGTTGCAAAGTGCGAGCAACTATACTGCAATAAATACTCTCAATATTAAAATTATAGCTCCAAAGGAAACAAAAATCTATGAGTACGTTCAGTCTCACATAGATGTACTTCGGTAGGCTGTATCGGTTGTAAATATGGAAAATTGTCAAAATCGTACAGCAAAATTACAGCTCAAAATTTGCAAAATGTGTGTTTCAGCACACTCAAAAATTATCAAAATTATACCAAAATAAAGAAAGGTGCTTTTCTCTCTCTCTAAAAATTGTACGAGGTACAAAGAAAACTGAAGAAGATTAGACACCTATGCAAAAGTGCTCGCATTAGCTCATAGCTGCCCAAAATGGCGGAAACAACAACGAAGCAAATTTTACACAGACTCTACCAAATAAAAAAAAAAGGTGTGCTCTCTCTCTCTCTCTCAAAAGTGCAAATGAGCAACAACATAAAAAAAACAAAGAAAAAGCGGACTGAAGGTCACACTTGGAGGTGACTACAAACTCTAGATACGAAAGTACGTAAAATAGCTCGACAACTGCCTAAATGGCGTTCGAATGAAATAAGCAATATTTACGTACCTTCTATATCCAAAGTAGCACGAACAGCTTGCAGTCACGCTCTGTGTGTCCTTCCAAGGTCTCAGAAGCAGGTGGAAAAAGGGCTTGTATTCCCTTAGATCGACATCAATACCAGGTTGGTCCCTTCAGGTAGCAGATGCACATACTTGAACTGAAAACACATAGGTATAACACAGTATGGCGTTCACAACCTAACTCGAAAATGAACTAAATCAAATCAACAATATCGATTTGAGATACTAAAGGTTCGATATCAACGGTATGCTAGCGGACAATACGAAATCACTGCGAAACAATGGCAGTCAAACAAAATGTCGAAATAGCGGAATTCCACAAATAATTGCCGTGTTAGGTACTTCAAATAAAATCTCGCGAAAAGAGAGTGAATAAACTTCAAAGTTGACCCACACGACAAATTGAAACTAGTAGCTAGTTCATGGATTAAAGATGGCGGAAGGCCAAAAAGGACAGAACCAACCTGTGATGTTGAGACACCCCAAAAGAAGAAGGAAGCTAACCAAGAGAAGGCCCTGAAATCGTCAGCGAGCTAATTTATCACCTTACATCGGAAGTCACAAAAAAATTGGAAACTTCTAGAAAGCAACTGTCACTCATCAGTGACTTTTCCTACCAACCCAGATTCTCAAAAAGTAACTAAAGTCTTCATTGCAAATCGGGACAGAATTACTATTATTAACAAAATAAACTCATAATAGGGAACGAAAAATGCACTAAGAGAATGAAACTAACAACTTTGCAAGGTTAAATTCTATAGACAACAATATAGCAACAGGTTGAAAATTTTCCCGCAGGTAGGCAACCCACATTGCACACACATGCGAGTCCTATTGTATATAAGACATATGTAGGTCTGCATAACAGAACCAGTACAATCCAGTTAGGCTAGAGACAAATACTATGGGTATCCATAGGCGCGGAAAAGGGGTTCTTCCAATAGCGTAACGGCAAGGCACAAGCGTGGAACACATATTTACCTGTCAACAGGATATCATTCAGGAAGAATTAATCTATAAAGGAGTCACAGACGACGTGTAACGAAATTAACAAAAATTTCGTTACAAAATGACCAAATACAACCAAATAGAACAGAAAACAGAGCATAACAACAGAAAGCGGACAGATAACAGCGCTAAACAATAGAAAACGACTAAATTCAGCCGAATACAACAAGAAAAGAACAGAAAATAGCTAAAAACAACAAAAAGCAGGCAGATAACAGCTGCAAACGGTAGAAAATGACCAAATACAACCGAATAGAGTCAAATCCAGCTAAAAACGACAGAAAGTAAGCAGATAAAAGCGCTAAGCAACAGAAAACGACTAAATACAGCGGAGTACAACTGAAAATAACAGAAAACAGCTCCTAGAACAACAGAAAGCAAGCAGATAATGGCTGTAAACGGTAGAAAACGACCGAATACAAGCAAATAGAACAGAAAACAGAGCATAACAACAGAAAGCAGGCAGATAACAGCGCTAAACAATAGAAAATGACTAAATTCAGCCGAATACAACAAGAAAAGAACAGAAAACAGCCAAAAACAACAGAAATCAAGCAGATAACAGCTGTAAACGGTACAAAACGACCAAATACAACCGAATAGAACAGAAAACAGAGCATAACAACAGAAAGCAGGCAGATAACAGCGCTAAACAACTGAAAACGACAAAACACAGCCGAATACATCCGAAAATAACAGAAAACAGCTCTCAAAACAACAGAAAGCAAGCAGATAACGGCTGTAAACGGTAGAAAACGACTGAATACAACCAAATAGAACAGAAAACAGAGCATAACAACAGAAAGAAGGCAGATAAAAGCGCTATACAATAAAAAACGACTAAATTCAGCCGAATACAACAAGAAAAGAACAGAAAATAGCTAAAAACAACAAAAAGCAGGCAGATAACAGCTGCAAACGGTAGAAAATGACCAAATACAACCGAATAGAGTCAAATCCAGCTAAAAACGACAGAAAGTAAGCAGATAAAAGCGCTAAGCAACAGAAAGCGACTAAATACAGCGGAATACAACTGAAAATAACAGAAAACAGCTCCTAGAACAACAGAAGGCAAGCAGATAATGGCTGTAAACGGTAGAAAACGACCGAATACAAGCAAATAGAACAGAAAACAGAGCATAACAACAGAAAGCAGGCAGATAACAGCGCTAAACAATAGAAAATGACTAAATTCAGCCGAATACAACAAGAAAAGAACAGAAAACAGCTAAAAACAACAGAAATCAAGCAGATAACAACTGTAAACGGTACAAAACGACCAAATACAACCGAATAGAACAGAAAACAGAGCATAACACCAGAAAGCAGGCAGATAACAGCGCTAAACAACTGAAAACGACAAAACACAGCCGAATACATCCGAAAATAACAGAAAACAGCTCTCAAAACAACACAAAGCAAGCAGATAACGGCTGTAAACGGTAGAAAACGACTGAATACAACCAAATAGAACAGAAAACAGAGCATAACAACAGAAAGAAGGCAGATAAAAGCGCTATACAATAAAAAAACGACTAAATTCAGCCGAATACAACAAGAAAAGAACAGAAAACAACTAAAAACAACAGAAATCGAGTATATAACAACTGTAAACGATAGAAAACGACCAAATACAACCGAATAGAGCCAAAACCGACAGAAAGCAAGCAGATAACAGCGCTAAACAAGAGAAAAACGACTAAGCACAGCCGAATACATCCGAAAATAACAGAAAACAGCTCTCAAAGCAACAGAAAGCAAGCAGATAACGGCTGTAAACGGTAGGAAACGGCCGCATACAACTAAATAGAACAGAAAACAGAGCATAACAACAGAAAGCGGGCAGATAACAGCGCTAAACAATAGAAAAAGACTAAATTCGGCCGAATACAACAAGAAAAGAACAGAAAATAGCTAAAAACAACAGAAATCAAGCAGATAACAACTGTAAACGATAGAAAACGACCAAATACAACCGAATAGGGTCAGAACTAACTCAAAACGACAGAAAGCAAGCAGATAACAGCGGGAAACAGCAGAAAACGACTGAACACAGCCGAATACAACCAAAATGTGTAGAAAACAGCTAAAAACAACAGAAAGCAGGCAGATAACAGCGGTAAACGGTAGAAAATGACCAAATACAACCGAATAGAGCCAAATCCGGCTAAAAACGACAGAAAGTAAGCAGATAACAGCGCTAGACAACAGAAAACCACTAAACACAGCGGAGTACAACTGAAAATAACAGAAAACAGCTCTTAGAACAACAGAAAGCCAGCAGATAACGGCTGTAAACGGTAGAAAACGACCGAATACAACCAAATAGAACAGAAAACAGAGCATAACAACAGAAAGCAGGCAGATAACAGCGCTAAACAATAGAAAACGAATAAATTCAGCCGAATACAACAAGAAAAGGACAGAAAACAGATAAAAACAACAGAAATCAAGCAGATAACAACTGTAAGCGGTACAAAACGACCAAATACAACCGAATAGAGTCAAAACTAACGCAAAACGACAGAAAGCATGCAGATAACGGCTGTAAACGCTAGAAAGCGACCGAGTACAACCAAATAGAACAGAAAACAGAGCATAACAACAGAAAGCGGGCAGACAACAGCGCTAAACAATAGAAAACCGACTAAATTCAGCCGAATACAACAAGAAAAGAACAGAAAATAGCTAAAAACAACAGAAATCAAGCAGGTAACAACTGTAAACGATAGAAAACGACCAAATACAACCGAATAGGGTCAGAACTAACTCAAAACGACAGAAAGCAAGCAGATAACAGCGGGAAACAGCAGAAAACGACTGAACACAGCCGAATACAACCAAAATGAGTAGAAAACAGCTAAAAGAACAGAAAGCAGGCTGATAACAGCTGTAAACGGTAGAAAATGACCAAATACAACCGAATAGAGCCAAATCCGGCTAAAAACGACAGAAAGTAAGCAGATAACAGCGCTAGACAACAGAAAACCACTAAACACAGCGGAGTACAACTGAGAATAACGGAAAACAGCTCTTAGAACAACAGAAAGCCAGCAGATAACGGCTGCAAACGGTAGAAAACGACCGAATACAACCAAATAGAGCAGAAAGCAGAGCATAACAACAGAAAGCAGGCAGATAACAGCGCTAAACAATAGAAAACGACTAAATTCAGCCGAATACAACAAGAAAAGGACAGAAAACAGCTAAAAACAACAGAAATCAAGCAGATAACAACTGTAAACGGTACAAAACGACCAAATACAACCGAATAGAGTCAAAACTAACGCAAAACGACAGAAAGCAAGCAGATAACGGCAGTAAACGCTAGAAAGCGACCGAGTACAACCAAATAGAACAGAAAACAGAGCATAACAACAGAAAGCGGGCAGATAACAGCGCTAAACAATAGAAAACGACTAAATTCAGCCGAATACAACAAGAAAAGAACAGAAAATAGCTAAAAACAACAAAAAGCAGGCAGATAACAGCTGTAAACGGTAGAAAATGACCAAATACAACCGAATAGAGTCAAATCCAGCTAAAAACGACAGAAAGTAAGCAGATAACAGCGCTAAGCAACAGAAAACGACTAAATACAGCGGAATACAACTGAAAATAACAGAAAACAGCTCCTAGAACAACAGAAAGCAAGCAGATAACGGCTGTAAACGGTAGAAAACGACCGAATACAAGCAAATAGAACAGAAAACAGAGCATAACAACACAAAGCAGGCAGATAACAGCGCTAAACAATAGAAAATGACTAAATTCAGCCGAATACAACAAGAAAAGAACAGAAAACAGCTAAAAACAACAGAAATCAAGCAGATAACAACTGTAAACGGTACAAAACGACCAAATACAACCGAATAGAACAGAAAACAGAGCATAACAACAGAAAGCAGGCAGATAACAGCGCTAAACAACTGAAAACGACAAAAACACAGCCGAATACATCCGAAAGTAACAGAAAACAGCTCTCAAGACAACAGAAAGCAAGCAGATAACGGCTGGTAAACGGTAGAAAACGACTGAATACAACCAAATAGAACAGAAAACAGAGCATAACAACAGAAAGAAGGCAGATAAAAGCGCTATACAATAAAAAACGACTAAATTCAGCCGAATACAACAAGAAAAGAACAGAAAACAGCTAAAAACAACAGAAATCGAGTATATAACAACTGTAAACGATAGAAAACGACCAAATACAACCGAATAGGGTCAGAACTAACTCAAAACGACAGAAAGCAAGCAGATAACAGCGGGAAACAGCAGAAAACGACTGAACACAGCCGAATGTATGTATGTATGTATGTATGTAGTAGTTTATTGTGAAAAAAGTAATACAATGAGACATACAGGGAATCATCATACAATAAACCTGGAAGTGCCCTAGAAGATATAAAATCTTGTGCAGGGCATTAAGCCAAGTAAAATGTGACACAAAAGTACAGTTAACGTAGACTAAGATAAGAGACAAACAAGCAAATTACACAATAAAAACTTAAATAAGTCATACAAATTAAGACTTAAAAAGTAGGTTAAGATCTAGCTACTAGAGAATGGATAATAACAGCAGGTTGCCGCTTTATCCAAATATTTAAATGTCTTTTAAACTGAAGCAGTGGTTTCATTGATTGTATCTGACTTGGTAAAGCATTATAAACTTTTGGACAAAGATACGTAAGATTGCGCTGACCAATAGATTTGAACATCCTTGGCGACTGAAACTTAGTTCCTTGCTGCCTTGTGTCATAATTATGTTGGACTAACTGACATAAACTGTTTTTGTGTTGAAACATCGCTAGCTCGCGGAAAAATAGCTGACGAACATCCATTAAGTTACTTTCCATATATAGTTTATCTGTTGGATACATGCGATGTTTACCGTACATAATTCTTATAATCCAATTTTGTATAATTTTCAACTTATGTAAATGCACATCGGCTACTCCTCCCCACGCTATGATTCCATAAACAAGGTGTGATTGGACCAGTGCAAAATATAGTGTTTTCAAATTGTTTTCATTAAATATACTTTTGAAAAATTTAAATTTAGAGATCAAGCACCTTAATTTCTTGACAATAGTCGCGACCTGCCCTGCCCATCTAAGGTTACAATCAATTATAACTCCTAGATATTTCGTTTTGTGTTGCGATTGTATTTGTGAGTTACCAACTGATAAATGGCAGTATTGTGGACCGTTCCTATTATATGGGATGAAAGGTAAGAAGCATGTTTTTGTCCAGTTAATAGTTAACTTTCTGGAGTCCAAAAATTTTGTTATTTTTCCGAAACTTTTTTCAGCAACCCCCTTCACTTTGATCCAATCAGTGCTTTCATAAAATATTGCCAGGTCATCCGCGAAGCCAAAAATTTTGGCGTCAGTATCTAGGCTAAACACTTCATTAATGTATAAGGTGAACAGTATCGGACCAAGAACTGTACCTTGAGGAACTCCACAACTGGAAGTTTTTGATGTACTAAGGTGACTGTCAATGCAAACTCTGTGTTGGCGCTGTTCTAGGTAGCTTTTAAAAAGGTAATATGGGGTTCCTCTGAAGCCTATGCCGTGTAGTACTTGTAGAAGTTCAGGATGACTGACCGTGTCAAAAGCTTTTGCCAAGTCGACAAATATTCCTACTGCTGGTTTTGACGAATCCATTGCGGAATATATCTGTGATGTTAAGGCGGCAATAGCTTCACTTGTCGATTTATTTTTTTGAAATCCGTATTGGTTTTTAGATATTATTTTGTACTTTTCTAGATACTGAACAATTCGGAACTTCAAAATTTTTTCGAACACCTTGGACAAGCTGGAGAGTAATGAGATAGGTCGATAGTTATTTAAATCCGTTTTATCTCCCGACTTAAAAAGTGGCTTTATGATTGCTATCTTGAACGCAGATGGGTAAATGCCGTCACACATACTTTTGTTAATTATATATGTCAGAGGTTTTGCTAGAAATGCCGCATAAGATTTTAAAGTCTCGGTCCTCAAACCATCTGCACCAGGGGCCTTCTTGTTTTTCAAACTTTCGATTACATTAAGTACTTCTACCTCTGAAGTTTCAGACAAGTATATGGAATTAAGTAATCTCTTATTTGATTGATTATAATTATTATTGCTTGTCGATTTAATGTTCTTAGCTAGATTTTCTCCAATTTTGTTAAAGTGTACGTTGAATTGCTCAGCTATGTCCAATTTGTTCATAAATTCTTTTCCGTTAACTTTGATTTTTTTTATTTCATAGTGTTTTCCTTTGTTTTCGATCTCCCTAACACAGTCCCCATAATTTTTTACTATCATTTTTATTCTCCTCAATTATGTTTTTGTAGTAGTTAGATTTAGTGATCGCAATGAGATTCGAGAGCCTATTTTTATATTTTGTATATGCGCTGAGGGCATTAGTATCTGATGGATCTTTGCATACCTTTTTATACAGTATGTTTTTTGTATTTACCGATTTGACCAATCCATCAGTTATCCAAGGTGTTCTCTTAATGTTTCTATGGTTTATCCGTACTTGCTTTGTGGAGTTACTTAAGTGACTATTAATATTTGTTATGAAAAGTTCTGCAGCTCTATCCACGCTTTCTGCTTCGTAAACGTTTAGCCAATTTTCATGCTCGAAGTACTTCTTTAATTTTTTATGATCTATATACTGCTTAGTTCTTACTTTGTCATGATTTGTTATATTCCGAGATTCTATAGGACATAAAAGTATTATTGGATAGTGATCAGTGATAGAACATTGCAACACTATGGGACAGTACAAATTACTAGAATTTTTTTCGATTACGAATATGTGATCGATACATGACATAGATTTTCCTTTTATCCTTGTATAGGAATTGATTATGGACTGATACCGATACTCCGCAAGCAAATTCATATATTCACTTGCCAGTTCACTATTTTCATCTAAGATATTGATATTCATATCGCCCACAATGATGTCTATATCACCAATCTTTTTCAAATTGTTGAGGTATCCTCTCAAGTTTATGATGAATTCTCTTATACACGTAGAAGGCGGTCTATACAAGGAAAGGATGTGAACGTGCCGATTATTTTTTATCAACTTGGTATGGATTGCGTTAATGTTTCCTACGGCTACAATTGTTGATTCGTGAAACAGTTCATCCCTTATGTAGACCACCGTTCCATCGTTTTGGTTAATATTTCCATCATTGTACACGAGATCATATCCTGGCAACCTGACTGTTTCCGTTTCAGTAAGTTTCCATGTTTCTGTCAATACTATACAATCAAACGTATGTCCTAGCTTTGCTAATACAACTTCCAATTCTGTTTTGTTTTTAACTATACTTCTTATATTATTATGGAATATAGAAAATGTGTTGTTTCCTTTTTTAGCTAATAAATTTTTACAGCTATCTAGATCTTCCGAAACAATTGTATCTGGAAAATTCACAGGAAATTCATCAATGAAATTCATGTTCTTCTTTAATAATATTGATTTAGGTATAAAAACGATGAAATCACAAAATAACAACACTAAACAGTAGTTGCGACTCTTTCTAACTTTATTATATAGTTCTACTATCTATCATTTATTAAAATATAAATATAAATTGCACTTCACAAATTAAACACAAAAAAAGCAAAGGTACTCGTGCATTCATGTAAAAATTTTAGGTAATAAACGAAAGCGATTTTTTAGAAACGGTGAAAGACCGCACGGAAGAAAAAATTCTATGTATAGTAACGAGAAGAAAGAATTATTGTATAAAAATATTATGAACACCTATAGGTACCTGTTACTTTTTCTGAGAGTTTAGTCTGTTTCTTGTATTGGGTCCGTTGTTTGGTAGTTTCGATTTATGGCCACTGGATGTACCGGGGGATGTCGAAATAGTTCTTTTTTTCTCCTCGCTGTGGGGTATGCGTTTTTTGATTCCTCGTTATTTTCCTTAATACATCTGCTTTCAAGTGTTGCTGAAGTAGGTCTCTCCTTTGGTGTGTTTTCCTCACGATCAATGTCCGGATATGATTCCTCGTTCAATAAATCTTCGTATGTATATTTGTCACCATTCACGTAGAGAATATTTTGTTTTATATAAGCCGAGTTGCCCTTTTCTCTTGCTGATACTAGGTGCTTATGTAGTAGCTTTTTTTTGGCATACTCTTCAGAAGTATAGTCTTGTGAAATGAAGATTCCAGAACCTTTTTCCAAGCTTTTTGCTCGATCAAGAATGTTTTGCTTAGTAGTATAAGATACCAGTTCTATAATTGTTGGTCTAATTTGTTTTCCTGATTTTTTTCCGATCCTGTAACAATCTCTCAGATCTTCAGATTTAAATTCGATCTTCAGCTTGTTACGTATGAGACTTATGACTGCTTCTTTCGTATTCTCTTCTTGGCCTGATATACCATATATCACTAAGTTATATTTTTTCAATCTATTTTCCAGTGTTTGTACCTTACGATGCAGATTTTTTATTTTCAGACTCAATTTGTGCAGCCCTACTATTAACTGCGTCTAGTTCTCTCGTTAGATCGGATATATCACTTCTTACTGATGCTAAGTCCTTCTGGATAGATTGTATTTGTGGCACAATAGTATTTATCAACAAATTATATATATCATCCGTTGTTGCTTTCTCTTTCTCCATTTTCCATCAGTGATGGCAATCCTTCAACTTACCCTCGTAGTTTAGGTAGTTATTTTCCACTGCTAATATTCTGGTAATTGCTGTTTCTTTCGCCTGCTATAACTAAGGCATTTTCACTTCAACTGCAAGACACTAAACATTACTGTATACCGTACATAGTGGTTAAGACTCTTTTTTCGTGTATTTTCTGCACTATTTTTACTGCAAATTTAGATTATTAACGGAGCGTTACACAGTACGTGTGTCGACATCGACTGACGGACGAGTATCAAATGTTTAATATATATACAACCAAAATGTGTAGAAAACAGCTAAAAACAACAGAAAGCAGGCAGATAACAGCTGTAAACGGTAGAAAATGACCAAATACAACCGAATAGAGCCAAATCCAGCTAAAAACGACAGAAAGTAAGCAGATAACAGCGCTAGACAACAGAAAACCACTAAACACAGCGGAGTACAACTGAAAATAACAGAAAACAGCTCTTAGAACAACAGAAAGCCAGCAGATAACGGCTGTAAACGGTAGAAAACGACCGAATACAACCAAATAGAACAGAAAACAGAGCATAACAACAGAAAGTAGGCAGATAACAGCGCTAAACAATAGAAAATGACTAAATTAATCCGAATACAACAAGAAAAGAACAGAAAACAGCTAAACACAACAGAAATCAAGCAGATAACAACTGTTAATGATAGAAAACGACCAAATACAACCAAATAGGGTCAGAACTAACTCAAAACGACAGAAAGCAAGCAGATAACAGCGGGGAAACAGCAGAAAACGACTAAACACAGCCGAATACATCCGAAAATAACAGAAAACAGCTCTCAAAACAACAGAAAGCAAGCAGATAACGGCTGTAAACGGTAGAAAACGACCGAATACAACCAAATAAAACAGAGCATAACAACAGAAAGCAGGCAGATAACAGCGCTAAAACAACAGAAAACGACAAAACACAGCCGAAATACATCCGAAAATAACAGAAAACAGCTCTCAAAACAACAGAAAGCAAGCAGATAACCGCTGTAAACGGTAGAAAACGACTAAATACAACCGAATAGAACAGAAAACAGAGCATAACAACAGAAAGCAGGCAGATAACAGCGCTAAACAATAGAAAACGACTAAATTCAGCCGAATACAACAAGAAAAGAACAGAAAATAGCTAAAAACAACAAAAAGCAGGCAGATAACAGCTGTAAACGGTAGAAAATGACCAAATACAACCGAATAGAGCCAAAACCGACAGAGAGCAAGCAGATAACAGCGCTAAACAAGAGAAAACGACCAAGCACAGCCGAATACATCCGAAAATAACAGAAGACAGCTCTCAAAGCAACAGAAGGCAAGCAGATAACGGCTGTAAACGGTAGGAAACGGCCGCATACAACTAAATAGTACAGAAAACAGAGCATAACAACAGAAAGCGGGCAGATAACAGCGCTAGACAATAGAAGACGACTAATTTCAGCCGAATACAACAAGAAAAGAACAGAAAATAGCTAAAAACAACAGAAATCAAGCAGATAACAACTGTAAACGATAGAAAACGACCAAATACAACCGAATAGGGTCAGAACTAACTCAAAACGACAGAAAGCAAGCAGATAACAGCGGGAGACAGCAGAAAACGACTAAACACAGCCGAATACAACCAAAATGAGTAGAAAACAGCTAAAAACAACAGAAAGCAGGCAGATAACAGCTGTAAACGGTAGAAAATGACCAAATACAACCGAATAGAGTCAAATCCAGCTAAAAACGACCGAAAGTAAGCAGATAACATCGCTAAGCAACAGAAAACGACTAAATACAGCGGAATACAACTGAGAATAACAGAAAACAGCTCTTAGAACAACAGAAAGCAAGCAGATAACGGCTGTAAACGGTAGAAAACGACCGAATACAACCAAATAGAACAGAAAACAGAGCATAACAACAGAAAGCAGGCAGATAACAGCGCTAAACAATAGAAAATGACTAAATTCAGCCGAATACAACAAGAAAAGAACAGAAAATAGCTAAAAACAACAGAAATCAAGCAGATAACAACTGTAAACGATAGAAAACGACCAAAAACAACCAAATAGGGTCAGAACTAACTCAAAACGACAAAAGGCAAGCAGATAACAGCGGGAAACAGCAGAAAACGACTAAACACAGCCGAATACAACCAAAATGAGTAGAAAACAGCTAAAAACAACAGAAAGCAGGCCGATAACAGCTGTAAACGGTAGAAAATGACCAAATACAACCGAACAGAGCCAAATCCGGCTAAAAACGACAGAAAGTAAGCAGATAACAGCGCTAGACAACAGAAAACCACTAAACACAGCGGAATACAACTGAAAGTAACAGAAAACAGCTCTTAGAACAACAGAAAGCAAGCAGATAACGGCTGTAAACGGTAGAAAACGACCGAATATAACCAAATAGAACAGAAAACAGAGCATAACAACAGAAAGCAGGCAGATAACAGCGCTAAACAATAGAAATCTACTAAATTCAGCCGAATACAACAAGAAAAGGACAAAAAACAGCTAA
Source organism: Callosobruchus maculatus (assembly GCA_951848785.1). Classification (NCBI taxonomy): domain Eukaryota; kingdom Metazoa; phylum Arthropoda; class Insecta; order Coleoptera; family Chrysomelidae; genus Callosobruchus; species Callosobruchus maculatus. The sequence goes on along the minus strand of CATOUR010000733.1, from coordinate 8,144 downwards.
AAACAACAGAAATCAAGCAGATAACAACTGTAAACGGTACAAGACGACCAAATACAACCGAATAGGGTCAAAACTAACGCAAAACGACAGAAAGCAAGCAGATAACGGCTGTAAACGCTAGAAAGCGACCGAGTACAACCAAATAGAACAGAAAACAGAGCATAACAACAGAAAGCGGGCAGATAACAGCGCTAAGCAATAGAAAACGACTAAATTCAGCCGAATACAACAAGAAAAGAACAGAAAATAGCTAAAAACAACAAAAAGCAGGCAGATAACAGCTGTAAACGGTAGAAAATGACCAAATACAACCGAATAGAGACAAATCCAGCTAAAAACGACAGAAAGTAAGCAGATAACAGCGCTAAGCAACAGAAAACGACTAAATACAGCGGAATACAACTGAAAATAACAGAAAACAGCTCCTAGAACAACAGAAAGCAAGCAGATAACGGCTGTAAACGGTAGAAAACGGCCGAATACAACCAAATAGAACAGAAAACAGAGCATAACAACAGAAAGCAGGCAGATAACAGCGCTAAACAATAGAAAATGGCTAAATTCAGCCGAATACAACAGGAAAAGAACAGAAAACAGCTAAAAACAACAGAAATCAAGCAGATAACAACTGTAAACGGTACAAAACGACCAAATACAACCGAATAGAACAGAAGACAGGGCATAACAACAGAAAACGACAAAACACAGCCGAATACATCCGAAAATAACAGAAAACAGCTCTCAAAACAACAGAAAGCAAGCAGATAACGGCTGTAGACGGTAGAAAACGACCGAATACAACCAAATAGAACAGAAAACAGAGCATAACAACAGAAAGCAGGCAGATAACAGCGCTAAACAATAGAAGACGACTAAATTCAGCCAAAATACAACAAGAAAAGGACAGAAAACAGCTAAAAACAACAGAAATCAAGCAGATAACAACTGTAAACGGTACAAGCCGACCAAATGCAACCGAATAGAGTCAAAACTAACGCAAAACGACAGAAAGCAAGCAGATAACGGCTGTAAACGCTAGAAAGGGACCGAGTACAACCAAATAGAACAGAAAACAGAGCATAACAACATAAAGCGGGCAGATAACAGCGCTAAACAATAGAAAACGACTAAATTCAGCCGAATACAACAAGAAAAGAACAGAAAATGCTAAAAACAACAAAAAGCAGGCAGATAACAGCTGTAAACGGTAGAAAATGACCAAATACAACCGAATAGAGTCAAATTCAGCTAAAAACGACAGAAAGTAAGCAGATAACAGCACTAAGCAACAGAAAACGACTAAATACAGCCGAATACATCCGGAAATAACAGAAAACATCTCTCAAAACAACAGAAAGCAAGCAGATAACGGCTGTAAACGGTAGAAAACGACTGAATACAACCAAATAGAACAGAAAACAGAGCATAGCAACAGAAAGGACGCAGATAAAAGCGCTAAACAATAAAAAACGACTAAATTCAGCCGAATACAACAAGAAAAGGACAGAAAACAGCTAAAAACAACAGAAATCGAGTAGATAACAACTGTAAACGATAGAAAACGACCAAATACAACCGAATAGAGCCAAACCCGACAGAAAGCAAGCAGATAACAGCGCTAAATAAGAGAAAACGACTAAGCACAGCCGAATACATCCGAAAATAACAGAAAACAGCTCTCAAAGCAACAGAAAGCAAGCAGATAACGGCTGTAAACGGTAGGAAACGGCCGTATACAACTAAATAGAACAGAAAACAGAGCATAACAACAGAAAGCGGGCAGATAACAGCGCTAAACAATAGAAAACGACTAATTTCAGCCGAATACAACAAGAAAAGAACAGAAAATAGCTAAAAACAACAGAAATCAAGCAGATAACAACTGTAAACGATAGAAAACGACCAAATACAACCAAATAGGGTCAGAACTAACTCAAAACGACAGAAAGCAAGCAGATAACAGCGGGAAACAGCAGAAAACGACTAAATACAGCCGAATACAACAAGAAAAGGACAGAAAACAGCTAAAAACAACAGAAATCAAGCAGATAATAACTGTAAACTTTACAAAACGACCAAATATAACCGAATAGAGTCAAAACTAACGCAAAACGACAGAGAGCAAGCAGATAACGGCTGTAAACGCTAGAAAGCGACCGAGTACAACCAAATAGAACAGAAAACAGAGCATAACAACAGAAAGCGGGCAGATAACAGCGCTAAACAATAGAAAACGACTAAATTCAGCCGAATACAACAAGAAAAGGACAGAAAATAGCTAAAAACAACAAAAAGCAGGCAGATAACAGCTGTAAACGGTAGAAAATGACCAAATACAACCGAATAGAGTCAAATGCAGCTAAAAACGACAGAAAGTAAGCAGATAACAGCGCTGAGCGACAGAAAACGACTAAATACAGCGGAATACAACTGAAAATAACAGAAAACAGCTCCTAGAACAACAGAAAGCAAGCAGATAACGGCTGTAAACGGTAGAAAAACGACCGAATACAACCAAATAGAGCAGAAAACAGAGCATAACAACAGAAAGCAGGCAGATAACAGCGCTAAACAATAGAAAATGACTAAATTCAGCCGAATACAACAAAAAAAGAACAGAAAACAGCTAAACACAACAGAAATCAAGCAGATAACAACTGTAAACGGTACAAAATGACCAAATACAACCGAATAGAACAGAAAACAGAGCATAACAACAGAAAGCAGGCAGATAATAGCGCTAAACAACAGAAAACGACAAAACACAGCCGAATACATCCGAAAATAACAGAAAACAGCTCCTAGAACAACAGAAAGCAAGCAGATAACGGCTGTAAACGGTACAAAATGACCAAATACAACCAAATAGAACAGAAAACAGAGCATAACAACAGAAAGCGGACAGATAACAGTGCTAAACAATAGAAAACGACTAAATTCAGCCGAATACAACAAGAAAAGAACAGAAAATAGCTAAAAACAACAAAAAGCAGGCAGATAACAGCTGCAAACGGTAGAAAATGACCAAATACAACCGAATAGAGTCAAATCCAGCTAAAAACGACAGAAAGTAAGCAGATAAAAGCGCTAAGCAACAGAAAACGACTAAATACAGCGGAATACAACTGAAAATAACAGAAAACAGCTCCTAGAACAACAGAAAGCAAGCAGATAATGGCTGTAAACGGTAGAAAACGACCGAATACAAGCAAATAGAACAGAAAACAGAGCATAACAACAGAAAGCAGGCAGATAACAGCGCTAAACAATAGAAAATGACTAAATTCAGCCGAATACAACAAGAAAAGAACAGAAAACAGCTAAAAACAACAGAAATCAAGCAGATAACAGCTGTAAACGGTACAAAACGACCAAATACAACCGAATAGAACAGAAAACAGAGCATAACAACAGAAAGCAGGCAGATAACAGCGCTAAACAACTGAAAACGACAAAACACAGCCGAATACATCCGAAAATAACAGAAAACAGCTCTCAAAACAACAGAAAGCAAGCAGATAACGGCTGTAAACGGTAGAAAACGATTGAATACAACCAAATAGAACAGAAAACAGAGCATAACAACAGAAAGAAGGCAGATAAAAGCGCTATACAATAAAGAACGACTAAATTCAGCCGAATACAACAAGAAAAGAACAGAAAATAGCTAAAAACAACAAAAAGCAGGCAGATAACAGCTGTAAACGGTAGAAAATGACCAAATACAACCGAATAGAGTCAAATCCAGCTAAAAACGACAGAAAGTAAGCAGATAAAAGCGCTAAGCAACAGAAAACGACTAAATACAGCGGAATACAACTGAAAATAACAGAAAACAGCTCCTAGAACAACAGAAAGCAAGCAGATAATGGCTGTAAACGGTAGAAAACGACCGAATACAAGCAAATAGAACAGAAAACAGAGCATAACAACAGAAAGCAGGCAGATAACAGCGCTAAACAATAGAAAATGACTAAATTCAGCCGAATACAACAAGAAAAGAACAGAAAACAGCTAAAAACAACAGAAATCAAGCAGATAACAACTGTAAACGGTACAAAACGACCAAATACAACCGAATAGAACAGAAAACAGAGCATAACAACAGAAAGCAGGCAGATAACAGCGCTAAACAACTGAAAACGACAAAACACAGCCGAATACATCCGAAAATAACAGAAAACAGCTCTCAAAACAACAGAAAGCAAGCAGATAACGGCTGTAAACGGTAGAAAACGACCGAATACAACCAAATAAAACAGAGCATAACAACAGAAAGCAGGCAGATAACAGCGCTAAACAACAGAAAACGACAAAACACAGCCGAATACATCCGAAAATAACAGAAAACAGCTCTCAAAACAACAGAAAGCAAGCAGATAACCGCTGTAAACGGTAGAAAACGACTAAATACAACCGAATAGAACAGAAAACAGAGCATAACAACAGAAAGCAGGCAGATAACAGCGCTAAACAATAGAAAACGACTAAATTCAGCCGAATACAACAAGAAAAGGACAGAAAACAGCTAAAAACAACAGAAATCAAGCAGATAACAACTGTAAACGGTACAAAACGACCAAATACAACCGAATAGAGTCAAAACTAATGCAAAACGACAGAAAGCAAGCAGATAACGGCTGTAAACGCTAGAAAGCGACCGAGTACAACCAAATAGAACAGAAAACAGAGCATAACAACAGAAAGCGGGCAGATAACAGCGCTAAACAATAGAAAACGACTAAATTCAGCCGAATACAACAAGAAAAGAACAGAAAATAGCTAAAAACAACAAAAAGCAGGCAGATAACAGCTGTAAACGGTAGAAAATGACCAAATACAACCGAATAGAGCCAAAACCGACAGAGAGCAAGCAGATAACAGCGCTAAACAAGAGAAAACGACCAAGCACAGCCGAATACATCCGAAAATAACAGAAGACAGCTCTCAAAGCAACAGAAGGCAAGCAGATAACGGCTGTAAACGGTAGGAAACGGCCGCATACAACTAAATAGTACAGAAAACAGAGCATAACAACAGAAAGCGGGCAGATAACAGCGCTAGACAATAGAAGACGACTAATTTCAGCCGAATACAACAAGAAAAGAACAGAAAATAGCTAAAAACAACAGAAATCAAGCAGATAACAACTGTAAACGATAGAAAACGACCAAATACAACCGAATAGGGTCAGAACTAACTCAAAACGACAGAAAGCAAGCAGATAACAGCGGGAGACAGCAGAAAACGACTAAACACAGCCGAATACAACCAAAATGAGTAGAAAACAGCTAAAAACAACAGAAAGCAGGCAGATAACAGCTGTAAACGGTAGAAAATGACCAAATACAACCGAATAGAGTCAAATCCAGCTAAAAACGACCGAAAGTAAGCAGATAACATCGCTAAGCAACAGAAAACGACTAAATACAGCGGAATACAACTGAGAATAACAGAAAACAGCTTCTAGAACAACAGAAAGCAAGCAGATAACGGCTGTAAACGGTAGAAAACGACCGAATACAACCAAATAGAACAGAAAACAGAGCATAACAACAGAAAGCAGGCAGATAACAGCGCTAGACAACAGAAAACCACTAAACACAGCGGAGTACAACTGAAAATAACAGAAAACAGCTCTTAGAACAACAGAAAGCCAGCAGATAACGGCTGTAAACGGTAGAAAACGACCGAATACAACCAAATAGAACAGAAAACAGAGCATAACAACAGAAAGTAGGCAGATAACAGCGCTAAACAATAGAAAATGACTAAATTCATCCGAATACAACAAGAAAAGAACAGAAAACAGCTAAACACAACAGAAATCAAGCAGATAACAACTGTTAATGATAGAAAACGACCAAATACAACCAAATAGGGTCAGAACTAACTCAAAACGACAGAAAGCAAGCAGATAACAGCGGGAAACAGCAGAAAACGACTAAACACAGCCGAATACATCCGAAAATAACAGAAAACAGCTCTCAAAACAACAGAAAGCAAGCAGATAACGGCTGTAAACGGTAGAAAACGACCGAATACAACCAAATAAAACAGAGCATAACAACAGAAAGCAGGCAGATAACAGCGCTAAACAACAGAAAACGACAAAACACAGCCGAATACATCCGAAAATAACAGAAAACAGCTCTCAAAACAACAGAAAGCAAGCAGATAACCGCTGTAAACGGTAGAAAACGACTAAATACAACCGAATAGAACAGAAAACAGAGCATAACAACAGAAAGCAGGCAGATAACAGCGCTAAACAATAGAAAACGACTAAATTCAGCCGAATACAACAAGAAAAGGACAGAAAACAGCTAAAAACAACAGAAATCAAGCAGATAACAACTGTAAACGGTACAAAACGACCAAATACAACCGAATAGAGTCAAAACTAATGCAAAACGACAGAAAGCAAGCAGATAACGGCTGTAAACGCTAGAAAGCGACCGAGTACAACCAAATAGAACAGAAAACAGAGCATAACAACAGAAAGCGGGCAGATAACAGCGCTAAACAATAGAAAACGACTAAATTCAGCCGAATACAACAAGAAAAGAACAGAAAATAGCTAAAAAACAACAAAAAGCAGGCAGATAACAGCTGTAAACGGTAGAAAATGACCAAATACAACCGAATAGAGCCAAAACCGACAGAGAGCAAGCAGATAACAGCGCTAAACAAGAGAAAACGACCAAGCACAGCCGAATACATCCGAAAATAACAGAAGACAGCTCTCAAAGCAACAGAAGGCAAGCAGATAACGGCTGTAAACGGTAGGAAACGGCCGCATACAACTAAATAGTACAGAAAACAGAGCATAACAACAGAAAGCGGGCAGATAACAGCGCTAGACAATAGAAGACGACTAATTTCAGCCGAATACAACAAGAAAAGAACAGAAAATAGCTAAAAACAACAGAAATCAAGCAGATAACAACTGTAAACGATAGAAAACGACCAAATACAACCGAATAGGGTCAGAACTAACTCAAAACGACAGAAAGCAAGCAGATAACAGCGGGAGACAGCAGAAAACGACTAAACACAGCCGAATACAACCAAAATGAGTAGAAAACAGCTAAAAACAACAGAAAGCAGGCAGATAACAGCTGTAAACGGTAGAAAATGACCAAATACAACCGAATAGAGTCAAATCCAGCTAAAAACGACCGAAAGTAAGCAGATAACATCGCTAAGCAACAGAAAACGACTAAATACAGCGGAATACAACTGAGAATAACAGAAAACAGCTTCTAGAACAACAGAAAGCAAGCAGATAACGGCTGTAAACGGTAGAAAACGACCGAATACAACCAAATAGAACAGAAAACAGAGCATAACAACAGAAAGCAGGCAGATAACAGCGCTAAACAATAGAAAATGACTAAATTCAGCCGAATACAACAAGAAAAGGACAGAAAACAGCTAAAAACAATAGAAATCAAGCAGATAACAACTGCAAACGGTACAAAACGACCAAATACAACCGAATAGAACAGAAAACAGAGCATAACAACAGAAAGCAGGCAGATAACAGCGCTAAACAACAGAAAACGACAAAACACAGCCGAATATATCCGAAAATAACAGAAAACAGCTCTCAAAACAACAGAAAGCAAGCAGATAACGGCTGTAAACGGTAGAAAACGAACGAATACAACGAAATAGAACAGAAGATAGAGCATAACAACAGAAAGAAGGCAGATAAAAGCGCTAAACAATAGAAAACGACTAAATTCAGCCGAATACAACAAGAAAAGAACAGAAAATAGCTAAAAACAACAGAAATCAAGCAGATAACAACTGTAAACGATAGAAAACGACCAAAAACAACCAAATAGGGTCAGAACTAACTCAAAACGACAAAAGGAAAGCAGATAACAGCGGGAAACAGCAGAAAACGACTAAACACAGCCGAATACAACCAAAATGAGTAGAAAACAGCTAAAAACAACAGAAAGCAGGCCGATAACAGCTGTAAACGGTAGAAAATGACCAAATACAACCGAACAGAGCCAAATCCGGCTAAAAACGACAGAAAGTAAGCAGATAACAGCGCTAGACAACAGAAAACCACTAAACACAGCGGAATACAACTGAAAGTAACAGAAAACAGCTCTTAGAACAACAGA
>CATOUR010000732.1:0-43416 GCA_951848785.1 Callosobruchus maculatus | reverse complement strand
ATTTCTTCTCTGAATTCTGAGTGAAAAACTTTATGCAACATAATACTCGGATGGTGTACATAAATTCAACTGTTTCAGAATTTTCTTATTTTCATCAACACCAAAAGAAGAAAATCCCGCATAAGCTGCAAATTAGTACATCTGGCTTTTCATCGATGGTATCTGTATCTAGTTAATAATATCATTAGCTATAGTTGTTAACATTGTTTATATGTCAATTATTTTAATGAGCACCAGATATTACAACTTAGATAGTTGATACCTAGAAACCCCAAAATTTGTGTTTAAATTTGATTCGTTTCCTTGAAATATTTTACCCAATAAATAATATTGAGATGCTTTCTTCTAAGCTTGTAGCCCAGTAATTTTAGCATAAAAGTTTCAACAGTTTAGAAATATATAAATCACTAAGATAATTTTAAACTTCGCCCCCCCCCCTGGCTATGTGCCTGGCTCTCTGTCTTGTTTTCTTGTATAGAAGGCTGTTATTTATAAAAGTAATAGATTATTAAATGGTTTTATATTGTATCAGTTACTGGAAAACGGTGAAAAAAAGGAAGTGGCCTAAAAGTTACTAATTATATTTCTAGAAAAACGCAAAGCTGTGACAGTGTGGGGGCCAGTGCTGAACCACCTGAAGAGTAGGGCGAGCAACAAAGTGGAGTTTGTTAATAGACTGACATGACAATGAAGGAACTGATAAAACAATTTGAAAGCAAAAAAAATTGAAGAACTAGAAGAGAAAGTTGAAAATTCATTATTTGGTCATATTGGTGCAGATGAAGTGCAATGAAAATATTGTCCACGACGGGCCTCTTTTTCTTCTCCAAAGAATCAAACTGGACGTAACTTTCACTGTTTTACTTCACAACTCGATACAATATCTCTTAACCTTATCTCAAGTAACAACTCAACTCAACTGAACTACTGCCACGCTACTCGTGGCGCCTTATATACCTCATCGAACCATCTAGAAGATTCGAGGACACTCAGATGACATTCGAGAATGCCGATCTAACAGTACAGAAAATTCCAGATGATTCGATGACGTTTACACATCAAAAAAATCTAACCTACCATTTTGAAAGAAACATGAACAACAATGCAAATAATACAGGATGTTACAATATTATACAGATTTTTCATCTGATAGAATATAGTGAATTGTATAATTTTCCCAAATGTTAGATTTTGTTATTTCTAGCAGTACACTACCTTATCTTCATTTGGCTTTTACTAATACTAATTAAATTAAATTGAAACTGGATGTAGATTTTAAGGATCTTAAAATTATGATTCACTTATTATATAATAAATTTGTTATTTTAATAAGGTGGGCCAGACCATTCTACTTTAAGATTAATATCCCTGAATGCTTCAGGGAAGTTTTTCATGATAAAACACGAGATAAAACAAGTGTCATTATAAATTTTTTAGGGGTATTTATTGAAAAGCCAAACAGACTTGTTGGTCAAATTATATACATCACCAGAGAATAAATTAAATTTTGATATCATCAAGCCAGGTGACATTGTTCTGGCAGATAGAGGATTTTTCAATCAGCAATATATTGAGCATGTACAGGGCATAACTGCGATTCCAGGATTCTCAAAGGGAAAAAATCAAAGGTTTATCGGTCTACAAAAAATTAATATTTATTGACATTTTATAATTAATAATAATTAGAATATTTAGGAGTACTATTCCAATCAGTATGTCGAAAAAAAGGTAGTAGGTCTGAAAAGCATGATATGCTTGATGAAATTGTCATTGTCTCTTGTTTACTCATAAATTTAGGCCCTCCTATTGTTCCGTTATAAAAATCTTTGTAGAATTCTGGAAACTAGTCGATAAATGCAATTTTAAGTAAATTCATTGAAAACACTTGTTTTTTGCTGCGATCTAGATAGCTTTTAGTGCACTATATTTAAAAACAACAATTTTGCAGATGTTAGTGATGAGATCATAGTGAACTGATCCTCTTCCAGGGTTTATCGATGACGATTAATTAAGTGCAGCTGGGGTTTTCACAATCGGCGTATATTACGGAATCAATACAAAGTCTTGTTCCTATAGCCTATAAACTAAAATCGAAGCTGCGATCCACCGGGATCCAACAGCGCGCTCCCTTCTTTCACCGCCGTCCAGGAGCGACTCACTTCACGCAGACGCCACCCGCACTTTACACTGTTGCCACTACTCTTTTTTTTCTGACCCATCACATCACCCCCCTACTTAAATCTACAAGCTCCACATGGAGTTTAAGTACTCTAATGAACAGAAAAAAAACATTAACTAGATTCATAAACAACCTTTTAAAACCAATACAGCTAATTAAGGCAAACATTCTACATAACTCCTTACTTCTAAAGACTTCAGAAAACATTACAATGAACAAAAATTCAAACATAAATAATGATTACTTATTTTTTTTAGACATAAAGAACTTAGCCAAGTATACAGGTATTATATAACTAGCGCAAATGTAACAACTAGTCGCTCTCAGGAGCTTGCCTATATGGCCTGAGATTGATGACGTTCTGCTTGGGAAGCTCCTTCCCCTCATCATCCTTAACTACATATGATTGGGGCCCGCTTGTCTAACAACGACATAGGGTCCCTCGAACAACAAAAAGAATTTCTTAATGGTTTTATACTGCCATTGAAGACTGATAGTGAGTCCTCACCAGAACTTTATCCCCTACTGTGAAACTAGAAGGTTTCATCTTTTGTTCTTCTCGGAATTTTCGCTTTTCCGCTTTAGCCATAAGATTCTGTTGGCCATAATTAAGACGCGCTCCCGCGATAAATCCACCCCTTCATCTTCAGGAAACGAAATGTAATGCTTTATTGGCTGCTCTACATTCTTGCCATACTGCAGATAAACCGGCGCAAAACCCGTGCTTTCATTAATAGCCTGATTTAAGCAGTTCTGTACAAAAATCTAACAATGTTGCCCACTTTGAGTGTCTCTCATAACAATAGGCCGCAAAACCCTACCTATTTCCTTGTTGTAACGCTCGGTTAATATTTCCTTCCGGAAAATATACCGATATAAATTTAGCCTGTACCCCTTGTTCCGAAAGTCGCGCACGCCATTGTGGACTAGTGAATTGCGTGCCGTTATCGCTTAAGAATGCACCTTGGTTTCTGTACATCCTCGAAAAACTTATTCATCTTATTCAAGATGGTCTGTGTCGTAGCCCGTTTCAACGCGTATAATTTTACATATTTCGAAAATGCATCAACCACCACCAGAAGTTGCGTCGCTCCACCCCGAGACATTGGCAGTGGCCCAATAAGATCTACACATACTAGATCACCCGGTCGTTCAGGAATCACCGCGTGAACCGCCCCCCTAATCATCTGAGCCGCCTTCGACTTTTGACATAAGTCGCATGACGAAACTAACCTTTTGATTTCGCCTTGCATCCCTTTCCAATAAAACCTCATCCTCATGTGTTTATAGGTTTTTGCAACCCCAAAATGACCAAAATCTTTATGGTGCGCCATGACCAACCCCTTCACCTGTGTCGGCGGTACGCATAATTTAAACCCCCCATCTAAGCTGTCCCCCTTCTTGAAAAGTAAACCATCGTGCACAGTAAACCAGGTTAACGTTTTCAGCTGTTCCTCGCTGAAGACCATTGGTTTCGTCACTTGCGATTCCAAGAACTCTATCTTTTCCCTAATCCATGGTTCATTCATTTGATCCACGCGCATGGTTTTTAAATTCTCTTTTAAAGCCTCATATCCCGTGTTAAAACGCAACGCCATAATTTGTAGACCCTCTGATTCATCCGGCACTACCGCCAAGTTGCGTTCCGCTGGAAATCGCGATAGCGTATCCGCAATAGTGTTTTCGGAACCCGGACAGTGTATTATCGTAAAATCATACTCTTGGATAAACATAATCCATCGCGACAATCGCGCCGACCTTAACCTGCAAGTCATTATGAAGCTCAGGGCTTTATGATCACTTAGGACAATAATATCCCTACCCAAAATAATCTGACGATACTGACGAAGACAGTGCACCAAGGCCATCATTTCCTTTTCTGTCACCGTATATCTCAGTTGACTACCCTTCAGCGTCGCACTAGTATACCCTATGACTTCACGTTCACCCTCGTCTGAAAATTGGAATAAACACCCCCCTATCGCCACGTTAGAACTATCGCATTGCACATAAAAGGTTTTTTCAAAATCTGGGTGCATCACCATCGTGCATTTAAGAAAAGCTTCCTTTATTTTCGCGAAAGCATCCTTCTCTTTCTCGCCCCACCTCCATAGTACATTTTTGCGCAAAAGCTGCAGCAAGGGCACAGTCAATTCCGAATAGCGTTGACAGAACCGTCTCTCGTAATTAACAAAACCTAGAAAAGAGCGCAACTCCTTAACATTCCGCGGCTCGGGATACTTCCTTATCGAATCGATACGGCTAGGGTCCAATGAAATCCCTTCCGCCGTGATTATGTGTCCCAAAAATGTGACCTGTTGCCTCACAAATTGGCATTTTCTCAATTTTATAGTGAGTCCCGCTTCCCTACATTTATCAAATATCCTTTTTAAGTGCACCAAGTGCTCCCCAAAATTCCCTGAATGCACCCGAAAATCATCAACATAAATATCCACAAAACTCTCGCAACCCCCCAGAACCTGCTTCAAACATCTTATCAACGTGGCCATACTCGTTTTCACCCCAAATGGCACTCTATTAAACACATAAGTCTCACCATCGAAGGCGAAACCTATATATTTTCTGTCCTCCGCTCGTATAGCGATTTGCCAATACGAGGCGGTTAAGTCGACTGTACTAAATATTTCGTGTCGCTTCATGCTATGCATTAAATCATCCGCGTTTGGCGGATTAACATAATCATTCCTCATGCGAGAATTTATTTTACGAGCATCAATACAAATGCGAATCGAGCCATCTTTTTTCTTCACTGTAACTAACGGTGACAGATAATCTGTCTTTTCTTTGCTAATTATCCCCCACTCTAACATTTCGGCAATTTGCCTTTTCACCTCTGCACGATAAACAAAAGGAACAGGGTATGACGGAATGTGAAAAGATGTAGTATCCATCATATCTACGCTATGCTCGTACACAGTAACACGCCCCGGACACTCCGAGAAAACATCCCGGTGCGAAACTAGTAAATCGTATAATTCCTGCTTTTCGTTAAATGTGGCATTAGCGCGATCCACCACCGCGCGAATTTCGTCATCCCGATACCTATGCCTGTCTGGCGTAGCAACGGTCACATCAGCTGATTGAGAATTTCCGACGCTCTCGTCGCCAGGATCAGTTTGGCGATCTATTTTTAGAACCGTTACCTGATTCGCACTATCCGAACTTTTAAAAGGGATGTCAACCCAACCACGATCACCCGCAACAATACGCATTGTTTTGCGATTGAAATCAATAGAGGCCTGATTTTTCTTCAGCCAATCCATTCCCAAAATAACGTTTTGATTCAAATTTGGTATTATCAAACACGAAATATCCAAATCGATATTATTAATCGTGATAGGAATAACAGTTTGCATAGGGACCCTCTGCTTTTTACCCCCCACTGCAACAGCGACTGAAATGTTGTGCACGGGTAACACAGGTAGTTTTAAAACATCCGAGATACTATTAAAAATAGTTTGTGAAACCGCCGTCACTTGACTCCCGCAATCGACAAGTGCTTCCAATTTTATTTGATTATTATTCAAGTATACCTCTACAACTGGTAATGCCCCTTCCTCCTCAAAATCTACTTCTGTTTCAGGATCACTCAATAAGTAATCGGCGTCCTCATTAAATATTGTCATATGGTGCATATGCGTGGCCCCATTTTCACCGTCGCGATTATGATTTTCTTGCAGCGTTTCCCGGTTACGCCACGGGTTTCTGTTCGCATTTTCCCGCGGTGCCGCCGCATGCCGTCCCTGCATTCTCCTTTCGCCACGCGGACCCTCTCTACGTCTATCTTCCTCGTCTGTCCCATCCAGAACTCGCAGATACCGCTCCAAATCGTCCAAATTGTTAAATCCATTTAAAACTACGCCCCGCTTTACTTCCGCTGGAAAATGGTCTGCTATCATCCGAACTAAGTCGCTCTCCGCGATTGGTTCAGACAAATATGAAGCCAAACTCGCTAATTTTAACAAGTAATCGCCTTTACTACCCCCCGAATGCGCGCCATATTTTAACTCGTAATACAACGCCCTTTCCTCTTCCGCATTCCAATACCGCTCCCTAAATGCTTGTACGAAAACATCATATGATGTAAACTGTTTTTCTTTATTCGTAGCCCACTCCCCCGCAGACTGCCGCAAACAACCCATTGCCAAATTGATCTTCGCTTCATCTGGCACGCCTGCATCATGAAATAATCTGTCGATTTTTTTTAGAAATTGCATTGGATGCAAACTGCCCCCTGGACTGAAAAACACATTCCCACCACCTAAATCTCTCCATAAAGATATGTAGTGCTTATTACCCCCAACATCGCCCTTCAGCTTTGCGGATTGACTTTGGTTTTCCAAAGTATCGGCTAAATTTGAGATACTAGTCTGCATCTGCGCCATACCTTGGGCCAGCGAAGCCACTATACTCTCTAAATTATTTTCAAACTCATCAGCCGACCTAGACTTCTTTCTTCGAGACATTATACCTATATGTTTTTTTTTTACAAAATAAATCAATATACCTGTCTATATAATTATGCACAATAGCAATGTTAATATGTAAATCTAAACTACTATGCATGCAATAGTTCAATCAACAATAGTCTATGAAACGGGAAACTTCTCCAGTCTTTGAATGATTCTTCTATATAACCACAAACTTTCGGTTAGCGGAACGCCACCGCAAGCACAAAGAAATGCGGAGCTCTATCCACTGCCACCATGCCACCAAACATTCAAAATGACATTTTTGAAGACAGAGACAGCCGTCCAGCCGTCGCACTCCTGCGTATCGTCTACAGCGGTCCGTTTGACCTTGAGCCTCTACGTAATAAATACGTATGCTTCCAGGACTCGATTCTAACACCTCTTGACTTGACTTCCCACTAACAATGCAAGGTGTACTTACAGTCTCCAGTGTCCAAACTGTTCAATTCCAGCTTGCACAATAATCGCATCAAAAATATCGTGGTTCTCGTTCTTGTAGCGGTTTTCTATCCGCCGCCCGTTGGGTGCCAAAATGAACTGATCCTCTTCCAGGGTTTATCGATGACGATTAATTAATGCAGCTGGGGTTTTCACAATCGGCGTATATTACGGAATCAATACAAAGCTTGTTCCTATAGCCTATAAACTAAAATCGAAGCTGCGATCCACCGGGATCCAACAGCGCGCTCCCTTCTTTCACCGCCGTCCAGGAGCGACTCACTTCACGCCAGACGCCACCCGCACTTTACCACTGTTGCCACTACTCTTTTTTTTCTGACCCATCACAATAGGGCGTAAGTACTTAAAATATGCCGAATTAAAGGTTTTGTTTGGGAGTACTTTAGATAACAAAGTGTTAACAATAAAACTGTGTACGCATGTATATTTTGTTTTTGATATTCGTGTACTTGATCTTTCAATACTCTCATGATTTTTTAAATAAGTGAGGTTCCTTTTCTATTAACACACCTTTAAAATTCACCTGTATGTTTGCGGGTAAATCTCCTTTGGATTAAGAAGTCAGACAGAACATTCAACGCTCAAACCGGGGCTCAAACTTTGCCGCGAAAACGATCTTGTTTTTTGTCGTATGCCTCATGTGTAACGGGACTAAGTTATTTGGCAAGATGAAAATGCAAATGAACCTAATGTTCTGCTGTGGACCTATGACTGTTTCAAAATAGTAGTAGGTTGAAGTAATGAAACCGTATTGGTTTATTTTACAGCATTTTTCACGTATTTATAACGAAGCAGATTGACGTAAAATGAAATTATTATTATATTATTGTTACTGACGCCACATGTCTGGAATCAATAATCAAAAATAAATAAGTGGGATTGTTCTAGATTTAATTAAAATACTTTTCTTTTATGTAGTTATGAATTATGTCATGTTTCAAGATTCTCTCGAAACGTCAAGTACAAATAAATGTGAAAAATTATCTATTTTGGTAAAATAAAAATTACCATTGAAAACTAGTGAGAATACTTATTTTTCCAATTCGTCTAAATATACAAACAAGCGCCTTTAATTTTGTGTATAGATTGTATTTAATTTTGTTATATTCTTTATATAAGCGGCCTTATAATTGGATGTATTCACTTATTCATATATTAAACAGAGTTTAATAGATACGTTAATAAACTAACATAACATTTTATACAGGGTGTCCAGTTAGTGTGTAATTCTTCGATATCTCGCAAGGCATACCTGATAGAAAAAAATGTCAAATGCAAAAGTTGTTTGGCTACCTAAGACGCATATTCTAAAAATATTTTGAAATATGCAGGGTGTTGCGGGAAAGTAGGATAGTGATCCTACCCCTTGATTTTTTTATATGGCACTATAACTTTTTCTTAGATTCTCCTAATTTCCATCATTGATCTCTATTCAACCCTAAAATATTTTTGGGATCGGTTGCGAAGTTTCCAAGTTATAATTTATTTTCTATTAATTTCCGGATTTGCAAGGTCGCAAGTAATACGTCCGAATTGATATATTCCTTTAACTTTTCTCAATGATGTTATACAGTGAATTACTTAAATATTGAGTGAATATTATTTTGGATGTTACCAGCCATTTGTATCTACAGGGCGTTTTTGGCAGAATTTTAAATTACGGCTATTTGAACCTCATTTTACTTTGTTTTTTTAAATGTAACACCTTGTATGTTTTATTTTAAATCGAAATATCTACTAATACCCTATCTCGTCTTGTAATATTTTTTTTCGCGTTTGCGGCGTTGCCAAGTTATAAATTATTTTTCCAAATTTTTAAACAAATATCCCCGATTTTAATCTATTTGAAATAGAATCCTCTACTTTTTTTATTACAATGAATTGCACATGTAGAACTTATCTCAGTAAGTAATAGAAACAAAAATTTTGAAATTATGAGATCTTACTAAATTCGACATGCGCAATTCATTGCAATAAGAATAAGTAGAGGATTCTATTTAAAATAAATTAAAATCGGAGATATTTGTTTAAAAATTTGGAAAAATAATTTATAACTTGGCAACGTCGCAAACGCGAAAAAAAATATTACAAGGCGAGGTAGGGTATTAGTAGATATTTCGATTTAAAATAAAAAATATAGGGTGTTACATTTAAAAAAACAAAGTAAAATGACCTTCAAGTTGCCGTAATTTAAAATTCTGCCAAAAATACCCTGTAGATACAAATTGCTGGTAGCATCCAAAATAATATCCACTTAATATTCAAGTAACTCGCTGTATAATATTATTGAGAAAAGTTGAAGGAATATATCAATTTGGACGTATTACTTGCGACCTTGCAAATCCAAAAATTAATAGAAAATAAATTAAAACTTGGCAACGTCGCAACCGATTCCAAAAATATTTTAGGGTTGAATAGAGATCAATGATGGAAACTAGAAGAATTTGAAAAAAGGTATAGTTCCATATAAAAAAAAAATAATTTGATCACTATCCTACTTTCCCGCAACAGCCTGCATATTTCAAAATATTTTTGTAGTATGCGTCCTAAGTAACCAAATAACTTTTGTATTTGACACTTTTTTTCTTCTCAAGTATACCTTGCGAGATATCGAAGAACTACCCACTAACTGGATACCCTGTATATGACATCTTCCAACATTATAAGCACTGTTAATAGCAATTCACATATAATATAAAAACATACACGAGTGTTAAACGTCTTCAATAAGGTTTAAAACATCACATTTTTAAACGCATAATGATCGCTTTCATACCGCGTTACAAAAATTAATGAATCGAAGGAACCATTGTATCTTCATTTTCTGTACGTTAATTAACTAAACTAACAAGGTGACATTACAATGCAGAATTTAAATGAAATATTATCCCACATTATTACACCATACAAAAATTAATTTCAGTAATTCATCTTTATTTCCAACAGTGTGAAATTACAATTTTAATGTATCAGAAAACAAAACTTAAACGATAATACATAAAATTCAATCGGATTTTTTATTAGTTTGATTTAATGCAATATTCGCTTCCATGTTTCTCAAAAGATCCCATCTTCGTGTTTTGATGGCTTACCAGCCTGAATTCTTTTTGAGTCTGCAGTTAGCTCTGCTCTATGTTTCCTTCGACTAGTTGATGTTGGTTTTACGTCTATAATTCGACCACGTTTATTTTTTTTTTATTTGATGTATTTAATGTATCCATAACCATGTTTACTCTATTTACAGCATTGGCTGTTTTTATGCAATCATTTTTTTTTAAATTTCAACCACTTTTCCAAAATTTTCAGAAAGACGGTTGAGTGCAGTGTTAGTAATGCTGCTCTGATCTTTAATAGGTTGTTCTTTGTTTGGTATACATGTTGAAGTAAAATCTGCAGGGATTTCCATCATCGCACTTGTAACCTTGTAACCAAAAAAGTTATATCATATCCCACCACGTTAAAGAATGACATCTATCTGTATCGCGGTATGATTTGGAGTAGAAATAGTAGCCTATTGTTACTCCATACCCTACTACGTTATAGAAAGACGTCCATCTGTATCGTGGTATAATTTGAAGTACACATACGTGCGTTTCACCTATACAAATTCTACTACGATATACAGGGTGTTGGGACTTTTTTTCATATAGCGGATAGTACTCGCCAAAATGAGTGTTTTTCCCAGTAACATATATAAACGAAATATTTAGACAAAACAAGATACTGACCATTATAGAAATCCTCAATTCTCAGTCTGTCCCTGGGCAATGGCTCACCATGTCATATCACAACAAACAAGGCAGCGCTAGCGGTACCGATGCCGGTGAGAAAACACTAAAACAGGCAGTTTGTCATACGTCGCGTTGCTGGGGCATAGTGTTCCAGAGTGCTGGACTTGCTACATCTGACGATCGGACTTTAAAACCAACAACAATGGCGCATGCTTATAACAATCATGAACGGGTGGACATGATTTTAATGTACGGTGAGTGTGGTCAAAATACCGCCGCGCTTTCGCGAGTGTATGCGATCGTTTCCCGAATCGTACTCATCCTGCACCTCGTCGATTTGTCTCGCTCATGCAAAGAGCTAGAGACACAGGATGATTGAATCCACATCGCGGTGGACACGCTGGAAGACCTAGACAACCTCGTATGGTCCAAATTGAAGAAGACATCGTAAGTCGTACTTTTACCTGTAAGCCGCCTGTGACAGGACCGCACTTACAGCTTCGTAGCAACCAAATAGTGAGTACTTGCTTGAAAAATTTTTTTACTCTTTGCTGCTGGTTCACCGTGCATTAGCTTTGCCATTTCAAGGGCCGTTGCTTCTAAAGAGGGGGGTCCCAACTTTTAGAACACCCTGTAGAATGATATTTATATGTGTAATGGTATGGAACGTAAATACGCTACCGGGGTAAATCTCTGGCGTTTAAAGTACTTGCTTCTACTGACTTGAGAAGCAACAAAAGTAACAACGTTCCACTGACCTACAATGCAAGAAAGTATCCACAAGCGTAGTGTCGCATTTTCATCTGGTTGCGTTGCCTTTGCCTGGATTAGAGTGCGGATACACGACGCTACATTGGAACCGTTATTGCACCAATTCTCCTCGGAGACCGAGTTCACTTCTGCACGTGCAAGCGCAGCGACAACGACGCGACGTTCCGGCCCCACTCCGGTACCGGACAATTAGGGGCGGCGATGTTTCCAGTTATATGGAAATACAGCGTGAGGTCGGCAAACTTTTCCTTAACGTACAGGGTGGTAACGTAAATTGGCCTAAGCTGTGGGAAATCCTTATCTCTATGGCAGTTCCTTACCACTTATAACTATTGGCGGAAGCAAAATATCCAACTTAAGATTTGCTGACGATACAACCCTTATTGCTGCGTCTCAGGAAGAACTAGTAGCTCTATTAAACACCTTAGAACAACAAAGTGCAGCATATGGTCTTGGTATAAACTACAACAAGGCCAAAGTTATGATCGTAGATAGAGAGCACGATAATAATAATAATTCTCCTACGTTGGGAAGATATCTAAATACTCTGATCTTGGGATAGAAATAAAACGACTGTGCAAGCAAAACAAAGTTACTGTTGTCCCCCTAATTATGTCGGTCTCAGGCCTTACACCAAACACATTTACCCCACACCTACAACAGTTAGGCCTGGACGAAAGGTTACACAAAATATTCCAAAAGTCTGTAATCCTGAAGACCTGTAATATTGTTCGATCTTTCCCAAATTCAGACCCGTAATAGTTCAGGTGGCACAGCCCGTCAACATTTGTTGCTACCGCAGTCATGCGAGAGAAGTGCTTCCAAAGTGAAGCTCAAATGGATTTTGCTTTGGATAGGTGTGGGAAACCCACAAAAAGTGAAATATCACATTCAAATTAGATCGCTTTATTATAATTAAAGTTATTGATAAATTTGATGATGTTTCCTTTCTTTAATTTGTTTGCAAAGGTAGGTATGACCAGAATGTTTGTTAGGTTGCTGATTCACAAGGAAAACACTAATTCTCTGCATTTGGTTGAAAAATTAACAATGACACATTAATTTCTAACACATGACTGTTATAAAACCATTGTTAACGAATTCAAAGAAGTATCAGTACCTCAGCAATAAAATATGCCTTGCCGATGCATCACTCCTTATATTTTGGATTATAAGATTCAAATCATCAAGTATATTCTAGAATTTATAATCATCAAGTATGTTTCCAAAATATAATATGTCATTCACTAATCTTTTACTGTAATCTCATATTTCACTTTTATTAGCAGTTAATTTGTCATTTCATTGGATAAACAGATGAATTTCAAAATAATTGTATAATTACAAATTTTAAATAGGCCATTGAAGGAGTTTCTAAACTAAAAGGCATACATAAAATAAAGCCCACTGGACTATACAAACAATTGTATCTAGAAAGATTCTCTTTAGCATCTGGTTTCATATCACCATAAGTTTTTGAATAATCAAAAGCTGAAATGTGTTACGTTAGAAATAATTTTTATCTCATTAGGCAGTTGGTAGTATAATTTCATGCTAGAATAGCATAGAATAAAGGACCTTTCTCTGTGTATGACAAAAATGAATAGGATAGTTGACATAATTTTTGAAATTGTTTTATAAGAAATAATATACACTCATTAAAGTCCAGGTAAAGTTAATAAATTGCTTTCTTTAAAAAATCCTCTGTAAGTTTGTCTATCTGCCAAATTATGTATTATTGGACATGCTCCTTTCAATACTTTGGAAATTTCAAAAGCAAATGATCATCTATTAGTGTTTCTTATCATAGCACTGAATGTAGTTTTCAGTCAGAATAAGATACATTTATGGCTCACCTCTTGTTCAGAAATTATTTTTTTTTATTTGTTTATTGTACATTGTTCCTTACAAATACAATAACAATTTAGAATAATATTTTATACAAAATAATGTCATGTAATAATATGTATAAGTCACTATCATATAAATCTGTGGGTCAAGTGGGGATTGAACTAATACAGCTATCACATTAGGCTTGCAAGTCTGTTTCGTAATAGTGTATTGCTCAATCCCACATATCATGTACAGAATATTAATATTAAGTATGTAACCTAAATTAAAATACAGAAACAAAATTACTATTATATATTAACTACACCTACTAACCTTTAAGGAGCTAGTGAATGAAGCGGCCAAGGAGAAGTGTTTCAGAAAAATATACAGAAATCGGTATAAATTTAAATAATGAATTTTTCTTCATTGTTTTGTATAAGTGTTTTGATTTCTTTTTTAAACACGCGAAATTTTTATATCAATGTTAATTTCTTGGAATTTTTTTGTTGAATAATTTGGGTCCGTAATATCTTTCAACATTCAGGCATCTTGTCCTTGCAGCCTCAACGCAAGCAACCACTGAAGCGGCAGTGGTTCCAAATGACATACTTCCTCTATTGAACTAGTGAGTACTGTCTTGCTCCTATGCTGAAATTATTCCTCCAGACACTCCTCCAGACACTCAGAAAATCTAACATTGCAAGTACCTACAAAATTATATTATCAGCAAACTGCAATTCCTCATGAAAAGCTCCAACGTGTCTTCCAAACACCAACATGCTTCTTTATATTTACTCAGTCTGAAATTGTATTTAGAAGCTGGGTTAGGCATAGAAAATGGGTCTTTGGCATTTCATATCATCCTCTGAAATAGGTAGGTATTTGAAGTAGATTTCGTTCTTCCGCCCGTGACAACTCCATGAACAGTTAGAAAATGCACAAAAGGCAATGTGCCATTCTTGTACAATTGCTAACATGTCCATATCTATTGCACATTAGTGATATTTTGCATATAAAACTTTTCCAAAAATGAAATCACCATGACTAATAGAAGAAGGTGGTGGCTATATTACCAGTGCCAAATGAAAATTTCTGTATCAGATACAAACTATTGTGACTGTGTCGTCTCATCTTTTTTTCAAAAATAGAATTTTACCTGATTTTAAATTCTGGGAGGAAAATAAAAAAAATTGGCATGAAGTTTCATAAAGAAGTTATAATGCCTGTATTATTAGGTAGGCAAAAAAGAAGGCGAAGAGGGGTATACAGGTATAGACATATAGTATTTGTAGTGGTGGTGCCAATCATTAGATATGATGGAGATGAATGTTGTGTAGAATGGTTTCATTTGGAATGCGTAGACCTAGAAGATACCACTAATTTTCCATGGTACTGTTATAACTGCAAGTCGAATGTATAAAAATGAAAACAAATTTTAAAAACAATAATTGATAGCATACAAGTACAACGTGTACTCACAATTATTTCGTACATAAAATTCCTGTCATTGATCAAAATTTTGATATGACCCCTTTAAGTGCTTTATCAAGGTAGGAAAAGTGCTCCTTACATTTGGGTTATTAGGTGTTTTACTGCACTAGATTCCTTTTAGTTATTATATTTGAAACTATATTTAGTGAGCCCAAATTTGGTAATTTGTTCTTGCAAGTTGTAAATATAATGAATATGAATCTTTTTTTCTGTTTATTCAATGACGGCTTGTTATGTTTGTCATTCAGATATATTTTTGCAGCATGTATCTGATAGTATTGCCTTAATAATTTACTAGATGGTTTATATATAATGTCAAAATGATTACTCCCAGTACTATGACCATTTAATTACTATTGAGTCGCTCATAGCACCATCAGTATTGTCAATCACACGTTATATTTTTTATAATTTCAGTTATACAATAAGATTATTAAAACTCCATTGACTTTTATCGATTTATTTTTTTATGTTAATAAAACTTATTCATTGATATTACAAATAAATTAATAATATAGATAACGTAATAATAACAAATACATGTGTTTGACGATTATAAAAAAATATCTTTTTCCTTGTTATTGACAAAATATCACCTACTGGTACCAAAATAATATTGATGTAGGTATTTTAAAATGGCATGAACAGGGTTAATAAATAATATTTTTTTAAATTACTTGTATTTTTATTATCCCTTAGCACTACACAGGATGGCGATGTCATCTGCAAAATTGTTGTTTTTAAATATAGTGCACTAAAAGCTATCCAGATCACAACAAAAAACAAGTTTTCAATGAATTTACTTAAAATTACATTTATAGACTTGTTTCCAGAATTCTACAAAGATTTTTATAATGGAATAATAGGAAGGCCTAAATTTATGAGTACACAAGAGACAATGACAATTTTATCAAGCGTGCTAAACGTTTCAGACGTACTACCTTTTTTCGACATACTGATTGGAATAGTACCCCTAAATATTCTAAACTTATTTTTTGAGGACTGATAACTCTTTGAACATGTATTCGTACATGATCAGTTTGCCTAGTCTCCTTGATTTCTATTGGATGCAATTGATTTTTTCCCTTTGTGAATGCTGGAATGACAAGTTTTGCCCTGTACATGCTCAAAATATTGCTGACTAAAGATCCCCTATCTGCCAGAACAATGTCACCTGGCTTGATGCTATCTAAATTTAATGTATTGTCTGGTGATGTTTATAATTTGACCAACAAGTCTGTTCAGTTTTTCAATAAATACCTATAAAAATTTATAATGACAGTTGTTTTATCATGAAAAACTTCCCTGAAGCATTTGAGGATATTAATTTTAAAGTAGAATGGCCTGGCCACCCTATTAAAATAACAAGTTTGTTATATAATAAGTGAATAATATTTTCAAGATCCTTAAAATCCACATCCAGTTTCAATTTAATAAGCATTAGTATTAGTAAAGGCAAATGAAGATAGGGTAGTTGTACTGCTAGAAATAACAAAATCTTTAACATTTTGGAAAATTATACAATTCACTATATTATATAATATGAAAAACCTGTATAATATTTCCATTTCACTTCATCTGCACCAATAAGGCCAAATAATGAATTTTCCACTTTCTCTTCTAGGTCTGCATTTTTTTGCTTTACCAAGTCTTTCAAATCGTTTTATCAATTCCTTCATTGCCATGTCAGTCTGTGAAGAAACTCCACTTTGCTTGCTCACCCTACTCTTCAGTTGGTTCAACACTGTCCGCCACACTGTCACAGCTTTGAGTTTTTCTAGAAATATAATTAGTAACTTTTAGGCCCCTTCCCTCTTTCTTACCATTTTCCAGTAACTAATACAAATATAAAACCATTTAATAGTCTTTTACATTTATAAATAATAGCCTTCTATACAAGAAAACGAGACAGAGAGCCAGGCACGTAGCCAGGGGGGGCGAAGGTTACAAATTATTTTAGTGATTTATATATTTCTAAACTGTTGAAACTTTTAAGCTAAGATTACTGGGCTACAAGCTTAGAAAAAAACATCTCAATATTATTTACTGGGTAAAATATTCAAGGGAACGAAACAAATTTAAACAAAAATTTGTGGTGCTCATTAAAATAATTGACAAATAAACAATAATAACAACTATGTCTAATGATATTATTAACTAGTGATACATTGATGAAAAGCTAGATGTACTAATTTGCATCTTTTGGTGTTGATAAAAATAAGAAAATTCTGAAACAGTTGAATTTATGTACTACTATTTATGTATTGTGATGCATAAAGTTTTCACTCAGAATTTAGAGAAGAAATCATTTTTACGTTTCACCTTTACACCCAAGTAGGCTCTAAAGAATATTTGTTGAGTTTAGTTCCTTAATAATATAAAATATAACCCTTAAAACATGCATTATTTTCATATCCTTTGATAATTCTATATGATATAGTTTATTTTTTGATTTCAAAGAATAGATAATAGTCAGTAAAAATATAATGAGCTCAAGTCCTCCCAGGGGCTTGGGAGGTATGTAGATAAAAACAGGCTTTGAATATTTCGAATACACAATAGGTTGCCCTTAAGAAGGGCCACCACCTGAACGATTATTTCATAGCAGGTAGGAGCCATACAAGCTTTTGTTTTGCTGTAATGGTGATGCTTCTCTACTGCTCCTCCACAAAGTTGAGAAATGGAAACCTAACTACCTAGCCCCCTTTTTTGCTTGCGAAAAATGGTGATACCTGACTGCTCCCGGTTTTTAATCCCTCCCCCCCCCTGACGCAGATCAGAAAATTAAGCTAGTGAGCCGCCCGAAGTGAAATCCTGGCTATGGGCCTGCAGAGAGAGACATCACAGGGCTCAGACCCCAAAGCATAAGCATTCCCGTAAATCTATGAAATGAATATCTTAATATACCAGTATGAAATAATCCCTGGCTTGGTTTGAACAATATGAGACAATATTTTCTGTTAATTTTATTACTAAGGCTGACCTAGAAGCTTGCAGTTTTCGTCTTTTCTCTAGCCTCTCCTTTCTTTCAACGTCTCAATGTCATTTTAAAACCTTTAGAGCAGTGTGTCTCATGTTCTGTGATGGTACCCAATCAGGATGGTTTTTATCCTCCAAATCATCTCCAAATCTGTAGGTCTACCTGAATTAAATTGAAGGATAAGCATAACGCAAACCACATTTACTATATAAACGAAACAGTAAAATGACTGCCTTTGTAAGGCGATGAGGGCCTTACCTGTGATAAAATGCTTGCTGATGAATTTTTGATGTTTCAGTTTTGATTCTATGAGATCATCTCGTTTAATTGCAGCTATAAACAAAACCCCTGCGTTGTTGGGATAGTTCATTTTTGTGAGTCAAAGCTAAGTTTTTCTCGGTTAGATCTTAGATCAAGATCCACACCCAATCACCAGACACGTATACTATAGTATAATTATGTTTTAATCAAAATAATGCTCAAAATACCCTCCACATAAAGAAATTCTCAAAAAATAAATACACAAACAACTTTTTATCACACGTCTCACATGACAACTAGCCATTTTGGATTATTTTGACACTTTGACAGATCGTACCGCACGATCGCCCGCCTTTAGGGCTATTCCAATCTACGGTTGTATTACCGTCCTAGAACCGTTTTCGTCATGCCCCGCCCATTTTGTGATTATAGAATCGATGATTAGTTGGTACGCTGGCAGACCAACCAATCACCGTTTTTAGAACTGTAAAATGGGCGGGGCATGATAAAAACAGTTCTAGGTCGGTAATAGAGCCGTAAATTAGAATAGCCCTTATAAATTTCCTGTTAGAGTCAACGTTTTCAGGTCAGGATAAAATCCCGAACAATCCCGATCCAATAGTAGATAGTAGATAGAAACACGTTTCTAAGTTAGAGAGTGCCCCCACAGATCGCAAAAATTTTCGATTTTGAGATAATACACTTTTTGGACGTTTTCTGATGCCTACATAACGAAAATCCATGTCACTCATTTCCGTCGGTCTGTCTGTCTGTACGAAGAAGAGTACCTCAAATTTAACTTTTTACTAGTGGTGTTGATTGGCAATCCTGCGATCAGGACCGTATTAGTAATATTCTTACTAAATATCTCAGTGCCAAAAAGTAACGACTATTTTTGTAAACAAGAAATGCTTCAATATCCAGAAATTTGCAGCAAAAATGGTTGTTTAAAAGAAATAGATTATTTTATTGATTTGTATATTGTTAAAGACTATCAAAATACTCCTATATTTACCAATAAAGACGATTCAATGAATAGCTTGCATCGCTAGTGGGATATTTATTGGTTAAAACGCCAGATTTTCCGAGAAAATGTAAAATAAGCATAAATCTGAGAGCATAGACGAAATCATCAATTGTCAAGTGTCAATACTTGTCATTAGCAGAACTTGCACTCAGAACAGCCCTGTGTTCCTTCAAAGCTTAACATTGATACGTCAAGACTCAATCTGGGGAATTTTTAGTTATCACTAACCGAACAGCTGTTCGCTGTTGACACGGCTGACAGGTTAAAGTATTGGGTAACAGCTGTTCGGCTAGTGATAACTAAAAATACCCCAGATTGAGTCATGACGTATCAATCTTAAGCTTTGAAGGAATGCAGGGCTGTATTGAGTGGAAGCATTACTAATGACAAGTAATTGACACTTGGTGACGTTTTCATCTGTGCTCTGAGGTCTATGCTTATTTTATATTTTTTCGGAAAAACTGGCGTGTCTTTCAGTATATCAGTATGGCTGGTCTGAATGATGATGATTAGGTACACTTTAAATGAGGTAAGAATGAAGATAAAAGCATTTTTAGCTTAAGCTTCAGTTAAACTACCTTATTATATTAATGTTACTCCATGTACTTACTTTATACTTTTCTCCAATTGTACCTTGTACGTTTCAACCAATAAATATCCCACTAGTGATGCAAGCTATCCATTGAATCGTCCTTATTGCTAAATATAGGAGTATTGTGATAGTCTTTAACAATATACAAATCAATAAAATAACCATTTCTTTTAACTAACCATTTTGCTGCGAATTTCTGCATATTGAAGCAATTTCTTAGTTACAACAATAGTCATTACTTTTTGGCAAATATTCAACAAGAGTATTACTAATACGGTCCTGATCGCAGGATTGCCAATCAACCCCACTAGTAAAAAATTAAATTTGAGATACACTTCTTGGTCAGCTGATACCTATCAAATAGACGTCAAGCCAGTTTAAAGTATCAGGTAACAGAGTATACCTTTGATGATTGTTTTTTAGAAAAACTGTTACTGACGTAAAATCGTAAAAGTTGCGCCACCTAGGGGCTACTTGCGCAACTTGAAACTTATTTTGTGCGGTTTCTCTTGGGCCCGATTTTATCAACATGCAGATTTTAACAAAGACATTGACCAATCAGGGCAGCCCTTTTAAGAACAGGCATGTGTCAAAGTACTCTGAAAATTATTGATTTCTCTTGAAGTTGACCTCAAAAAGCTCAAAAATGACATACTTTATATACAATCGAGCATTGTAAATCATCTAGCATCTTTTCCAGTCTGATTTTCCATCCCAAATCGGTGAAAAATAGCATTTTCTTGTTTAATCAAAAGTTTAGCAATTGCTAATTTCAACCAATCAGATTCCAGATTCCATTTCCGTTTGATCGCTGGTTTCATACTGTATTAAATGCTATGATGACAAGAAATTCACTCATTGCATTATTTGGATAAAACAATAATTTATTATCGATAATAATTATGAATACCTGCAATACATCTTTGTTTTATAGTAAAAAGAGGTAAAAAGTAGCATTTTGTTACATTTCAAAAGTTACAGCTACTTCCCACACGTAGGTGCATTACTGGTTGCCTATCCCCTATTTGATGTACAATGCACCTGTGAATACTTCTATAAGAAGATCTATAACAAACATGCATCCAGTAAATGAAAGATTGATTCTTCATAAAAGTATGTATTTTCATATAATCCATTTGACTGACGGACGTGAGATTTTTAATTATTAAATAAGGCAGGTAGTTGCTGTGATTGATATAGGTACCTACTACTTTTATCACAAATTATTTCAGTTTGCAATTAGTAGTTATACAATAATTATAATGTAAACATGGAAAATGTGGCATTAATTTGCAAATCAATCGCTTTGTTGTGATATCCTGCTATGATTTTGATCCATGAATTTCTAAAATATCTTTGACAAAAGTGTCATCCAGCTTTGACGTGTTGTTTTCAATATTGATAAAATACTATTGGATGATACTTATTAACATAGCCCTCAATACCCAATAGAAAGCTTTTGCTAAATAACATCCAATAGAAAAGCTTTGTTAAATTCTTTGTTAAATATGCATGTTGATAAAATCGGCCCTTAGCCATTCTAACTAATCATATTTTTTGCCCGTAGTTATATGATTAACGATTATCGAGATATTGCCACCATTCGTTTTTAGTTGGCCACCCGGTATAATGCATGGAATCTACACGTAACCAAAGTTTACGGAATATATTTATTCCGTAAACTTTGACGTAACTGTCTTATCAATTCTAGAAAGCTCTTGAGCATCAGTACTTACTTGATAAATTTTCCATCGCGTCAATATACTAAGTAACATAGAAAACAGAACACCCAGTATCAATTAATTTGTGAGAAAGGCCGCCCACAAAAAAGTGAGTATGAATACTCCAAATTTCCAAGATTAACAGGCAAGTCCAGGCAATGTTTGGATGGAGCTAAAAACGTGTATTATGCCGCTAAGTCTTTCTTTCACATGTCAGTGGATAATCTATTATGAATTCAACAAAGTTTTCAGTTTTACAACCCCCCTCCCCCCAAATAACCCAATTTTACGACCACCTAAAGTAGAAAAAGATCATGAAACTTTAAAACGCCTTAAAACGAAGTTTGAGCTGACCTTTTGTTAGGCTTTTTACATTTCGCAAATGTTTTAAACAACTGCAAGATCTTGAAAGTTTTCTGAACACTAACAAAGAGAATGTTGATTTCAAGGAGCTGTTAGTACACATAAGAAATGAGTAGCCTATTTTAAATCGATTATGAGTTAAGATTGCGTTTCAGAATTTCTAACTATTTGTCATTTTTTTTTGCTATCCCAGGTCATCAGGCAAACGTTGAAAGAGGTTTTTCCTTGATAGGTTGACAATGGACAAAACTGACGAAAGAACGTAATAGGTTACATGTTGACACTGTTGCCAAAATGTTGGTCGTAGAATTTAATTTAAAAAATTTGACATGTCAGGAATTTTACAACTACATTTTGAAAGAGACTGAGCTCGTAAAATAATATGAATAATTATTTTTATTGTGTAACTTAAAGAGAAGAAGTTTTGTTTTATTGTTTAACTTAAAAGAGAATAAGTTTTTGATTATTTTTTTACTTAAAAAAGTCCGTTTCATTAGTATTTAAGAAGAACTAAAATATGTTGGTAAATGTTTAAGTGCATCTAGAATTTAATTTTGACTGTTTGACTATTTGGCTAATAATTGACTAAAGTCTGATTCACTAGAATTTAACAGGATTCACGATAACAGTAAAAAAGCTTGATTTTACATATATTTTTTTTGTAGTACCTGTTAATACTGCAACAAAATCATCAGGCTGTCCGGCCTTTTTACCGAAATGTCCGGCCAAACTGGCTGGTTTGTCCGGCTATTAGGTTTGGCAACCTGGCAACCCTATAGCCACAAGTACGTCGGTCCATTTTGGAGTTAATCAAACAGGTTTATTTCCTTGGCCCCTTAGATCTCCGGATCTTTCACACGTTGAACATGTCTGGGACACTATGAGAAGAATACTGCAGGCTGCATTTACCCCATCCTCTACTGGGAGGGGGGCATGGAAAATAAATCAACTGTATAGCAGTAATTGTATGTTGCCTATTATCACAGCTTGATTTATTATTGAAACTACATTGTATATACGTTATGGGGAAAATAGATCTTAAAAATACAAAATAAGAAATTTAATAATCATGTAATTTGTGAACTGTTTGAGATTTTAGTGGGAGAGAGCATGCCCCCCCTGGTCACCCCCACCCCCCCCCCTGACCGCCAGTGCGAGATACAGGTTGTCTGAAACGAGATACCAACAGGAAATCAACCACCGTATAAGGAGTGTGCTCCAAACCCTTATTACTCGTCCACTTTTTTTCCGAAGGTTAGATTTTTCTCATATTTGATCAATATTACTCGCCTAACCCTAAGACACATGCATACCAGAAATCGTTGTAAGCATTTCATTAATACTCAGTGTTCTGTTTTCTATATCGCTCAGTATATAAAAGCTTGCCACAAAATGTTATATATTAACTCTAACTTACAAATAAAATTAAAGCAGAAGATGAAAAAAGCAATTTTTTCAGTTATCGCTATTGCAGCGTTTGTACCAATTTTTTGCACTTCTGTTCAAGGAAAACCGTCATTCGAAATAGAAGATGGAGATTGCGGTCCAAAAGTTATGGAAGACCCGCTGTATTATCGCTACGTAGATAAGTGGCCCGTACCCTCTGAGGAGCATAGTGATGTAGTAAGTAGGAATAATCCACTAGATATCAATATTACTACTAAACCATCTGTCAATTGGGCTTTTTGGAATAATTAATATATTTCTTATCTGAGGTTACTTATCCCTGAAATACTAGATCCTTTTACTTCCCACACCGATAGGTGAGGGGAGTATTGTGATCGCGAAAATTTTCGATTTTGAGATAATACGCTTTTTGGGCGTTTTGTGATGCCTACATAACGAAAATCCACGTCACTCATTTCGGTCGGTCTGTCTGTCGGTCTGTCTGTCGGTCTGTCTGTCGGTCTGTCTGTCGGTCTGTCTGTCGGTCTGTCTGTCGGTCTGTCTGTCGGTCTGTCTGTCGGTCTGTCTGTCGGTCTGTCTGTCGGTCTGTCTGTCGGTCTGTCTGTCGGTCTGTCTGTCGGTCTGTCTGTCGGTCTGTCTGTCGGTCTGTCTGTCGGTCTGTCTGTCGGTCTGTCTGTCGGTCTGTCTGTCGGTCTGTCTGTCGGTCTGTCTGTCGGTCTGTCTGTCGGTCTGTCTGTCTGTCGGTCTGTCTGTCGGTCTGTCTGTCGGTCTGTCTGTCGGTCTGTCTGTCGGTCTGTCTGTCGGTCTGTTTTTCTATCCTCCGAATCTTAGTAACCGCTGCATAGATTTTGATGAAATTTGAGCAGCGATATGGTGTAGGGTTGTAGTAGGTAGTCTTGCTACAATTTTGAAAATCGGTGCATGGGCAGCGGAGTAATTAGCAAAAAACGAAAAATCTCAAATATGCCTGAAACTTCGTTTTTAGGCGTTTCAGGGGTTCCTGATCATTTTGTACTCTCCTTGGGTGGGGGTGAAATTGGGGTGGTTGGGGGATGGAGGGTTGTAAAGCTGAAAAATTTTGTTGTACTCATAACATGCTGTCTACTGACCTGAGAGATAAAAACCAAGCGGTATAATACACTTTTTCAGATCCATCCGCACATTGCCTTGTGTATTACAGGAACCAAGGGACTTAGAGAATCTTCCGATGTATACATACGAGTATTGCTATAGATCGTTCTGTATTTTATAATGTGGAAATTACTGAATTGATGTTAATGAAATTTCGGCACAGTATTACTACTTTGGCGAGGATGGAAAACGCATCTGATTTTTAGAAATCGTCTCAGGAAGTTCAAAAACTATCCCGGGATTTTGCTTTGGCCCCGTACGGGAGCGGGTTAGAATATCTCCCATCGCATATCCTGCGTGTCGTAGAAGACGACTAAAAGGAACCGAACTACTGTCGGTATAAGCAGTAACCTCTTCTTAACCAACAGCTTTGGGTGGACGAGTTGACAAGAGTCAGGACACCCTCTTGTCCTTGGGATGAGAAATTGCCCCTAAAGGCGGATGAACCAGTAAATACCATCTGGTCAACGGCATGAGGATGCAGAAAGCAAATGGGAAACTACTGCATTAAAGATCCTAAAGATATCCCAAGAGAAACTCGTGAAATGAGTAAATGCACTTTACGAGTTTACAACATGTCTGTTAAGACAATGTGACTATGATGATGATCATTTTAAAATTTTTATTTGGTTGAGGGTGAAATTGGGGTGGTTCGAGGGTGTAAAACTCAAAAATTTGTTGTATTCATGATAGATTGTCCATTGACCTGTGCAAGAAGCATCTGGTAGAATAAAACACTTTTTTTGCGATCGGGCGAGCGATGATTTGGTTGCAGGGGCATCTAGACTATAGTTTCATGCTGTGGGAAAATAATAAAACTGGTATCATCGGAATGTGTGGGAAGTACTGAGTCAGTCAACTTGACTACATTTTTTACTGACTTATTAATTTCTGAACGTAGTTATTGGAACTTGTCCATGTGCTATGTTTCTGGTTTATCGTACTTCAATCTCTGAGCACTAGTGATGGGGAGGCCAAACCAGGCAAATAGGCCGCCCTTTTTGACAATTCAACTGAACTAAGACTAAAAACTCTGAAATCCTACGTCCTAGAAAGCTCCCCGTCGAACCTACCAGACCTCCTGACAAAGGTCAGTATGTCCGACCATCTTATTGAATATATAGTGACTCCTCCTCGAACTCCGTCGTGTCTAATATCCAAACCCTAAGCCATAGCGTTCGGCCCCGCTAGGAATCTTTTAGCTTGCTTGAAGTAATCCTAACCAGGCTTTCGACAGTTCTTTGTAGGTGCAGTCATCCAGAGCAACATTTTCATGGCGCCTGCTAATTCAAGCTGGGTTCTGGGCCGATGCAGGGGCTACCGGCCCCTATCGTAGCTAATCTGTCCGCTCTCTTCCGAGGGATCCAAGTGTTTGACAAATATTAATTTTGAATAAGAGAATAAAACGATCTCCGTAACTAAGATGGTGATTATAAGGACAGAGAGTTGCAAACTGACAAGAAATGCGTCAGTGTTTCAGGACCGTGATGTTGTTCCACATAAAGTTAATAATGTAACAGAATTGCAACCCCAAGACCATACAAAGTCCGCATCTAATTTGGGATCCAACAACGCACCATAAGAGAACCTTGAAAAAATGCATGGTCTACTTGTGTTGTGAAACATCCTACACAAGAAAGATAAGACAAGCAATATATCGGAATTGGGCACTAGTAGCGAATTATAATTTTGGGGGTGTAAATTTGAACAAATATAGTGTCTTTTCTTATTATTGTGTCACCCAATGAGGTATTTGTTTTTGATCACGTGACGTCCGATTCAACAATTTTAATGGGACACCCTTTATATTTGTGACTTTTTGTGTACCATCCGATAAAACAATTCCAACAAACTGCACACTTGGGATCTAAAGTGTTTAGTTCAAGAGCCACAGGTACTTAAAGATGGTACCACTACCATTGATTATACATGTACCCCTACAGTTAAATTATTTTGTTATATAATGGTAGTGGTACAGTCCTTTAAGTACCTGTAGCTCTTGAATTAATCACTTTAGACCCCAAGTGTGCAGTTTGTTGGAATTGTTTTACCGGGAGGAACATAAAAAGTCACAAATATATAGGGTGTCCCATTAAACATTTGAGAAAGGTATTGGACAACTGGAATGGCGGTATAGCTATTGGCGGAAGCAAAATATCTAACTTAAGATTTGCTGACGATACACCCCTTATTGCTGTTTCTCAGGAAGAACTAGTAGCTCTATTGAACGTTTTAGAACAACACAGTGCAGCATATGGCCTTGGTATTAACTAGAACAAGACCAAGGTTATTATCGTAGATACAGAGCATGACAATCATCGAGAAATAAAGTCAATAGGCCGTTGTGAGGTAGTTCAAAGTTTTGTGTACCTCGGTTCTTTGATCGACAATTCAGGTAGCTGTGAGAATGAGATTCGACGCCGCATTCAATAGGCACGGGTGGCCATGACAAAGCTTACTAAAATATGGCGTGACCATAACATCACTAAAGCTACCAAAATGTCACTGGTTCAGTCTCTTGTGTTCTCCATATTTTTGTATGCCTCGGAAACTTGGACTGTTAAAAAAGCAGATCGAGGTGGCATAGATGCTTTTGAAACGTGGACGTGGAGGAGAATGCTGAGAATTCCTTATACCGCCCATCGAACTAATCTTTCGTTACTGGATGAGCTCGGTAATCCAAAGAGACTATCCTCCATTGTGTCGATGAGAATGCTTACATTCTTCGGACATATTCACAGAAGCGATAATATGGAGAAACTTGTTGTTCAGGGTCACGCCCCGAGTGGGCGGCGCCCTACACGCTGGGTGGATACGACGAGACAGTTGCTAGATATGAGTATCAAGGGCGCCACTGAACTGACAGTAAATCGCGAACGATGGCGAGCTACAGTTCTCAAAACTATTGATAATATTCGTGTCGGCAATACTCTAGCTCCGACTTAATGCACTTTACGAGTTCACAACATGTCTGTTAAGACATTTGGCTATGACGGTGATTAAAAATTTTGAATCGGACGTCACGTGACCAAAAACGAATAGCTTATTGGGTGACGCAATAATAAGAAAACATGCTGTATTTGCTCTAATATACACCCCCAAAATTATAATTCGCTGCTACTGCCCAGTTCCGATATATTGCTTGTCCTAGTCGTCGTGAGACACCCTGTATAAGAAAGAATTAAAATGATCTGCCAACATAAAGTGAGCCGCGATTATATTTCTAATTCATCTATGGACTGTGATTCAGTATGGTTGGATATGCTTCGTGGAAGAATCTGAACAATGTTTCATAGGCTAAAGCTTTTATACCGCATTACTCTATCATGAGTTAGCTAGGAAGTTAGTGTGAAGCTGAAGCAGCTGTCAATTAATGTCACTTATTTCAAATTGATTTTTTGTCAAATATTTTGTACGTACGTCGCTAAGGGCCGGTTTATCAATGTCTTCTCAATGTCCAGCTAAAGGTGTCAAATAGGTAGCTGTCAGTTAGCGTTTCTATGGATATTAAATGTCAGATAAGATTCACGTGAACTTGTAAGTTTATCCTTAATTGTTTAAACAATTTATCTAACAGTTAACCGTTAACTTCCAGATAAATATTTAACTGGGCATTAAGAAACCGGCCCTAAATGCTACAGAGTTTGCCGAAACGTTGATAAAGAGTTTGTATTTCAACAACAAAGTGATTGGGCCATTGTTTATGAATGAACATTTAAGTGGACATACTCATTTGGATATATTAGAAAGTAACATCAATCTGCTTATCACTGAAATAAATGAGAGTCAAATCTAAGATGAGGCCGAAATCTATTTCCAGCAAGACGGTACTTCTCCTCACTATGTTCTTCCGGTTCGGCAATGGCTAGGTTTTCAGATAAATGGATAAGACGAAGAGGGCCTCTAGGATGGCCTGGTTAGATCTCCGGATTTGACGCCATTAAATTTTTTCTATTGAGCTGTTTAAAAATTATTGTCTGTTCCCCCCAAGCTTATACTTTAGATGACCTTTGTCAACGCATCGTTGAAAGCAGTCATGATATCTCACAACATGTTTTTGCAACTGTCCGACAGTAATTTGAACATCGCCTATATTATATTTTATCCAATAACATTTGGACCACTTATTGCAAAAAAGTGATATTTTTGGGTGTTTTTGTTTTCTATTTGAACTACTTAAGATACCTACAGATTTTTCTAATTTTCTCGAAAATGAATCTACCGATTTAAAGAAAGTCTAACGTCGTAATAAAGTATTTAAACATACCTTTGAAACAAGCTATCACTCGATGCCCCTTATCTTTTAAAATTTTCGAGCGGATGACCCTGGAGGGCAGAGGGTAAAAGAAGGTGAAGTAATTTTTCGTTAAAAAGTTGCTCGCCTTGACAAATCTTTTGATGCATTTCGGAGTTTTTTCTTTTAATCAGCGGTTTTCGATAAATCCGTGATAGGAAACCTTCAAATGAACACCCTGTATACAGAGTGAGTTTTAAGTACGTAACCCCTCAATTATCTCGGAAACGGTTTCCACGAATTTCACAAATTTTTGGGTATGGAGGTTTTCCAATATGGCTGACCTTAAGATGGTAATGGTGGCGGTAGTGTTGTCATATATCTACCCTTATTCGAGAGTTCAATCAACATAGTTGTTTCGAATGGATCTCACTGTATATTTCTACCTTTTTAAAATCCTTGAAAAATAATGATTATTTATTGTATAATATTTCATATACTTAAACCTCATAATTTCGGAGTTACAACTAAGTTTACACTGCATCTGCCCAAGTTAAAGTAACTAAATAGGATCGCTGCGATTACGGCTGAAAAATCAGACATGTTGCAAAATGTACTACCAAGTCTCAAGGGTCTCATAGCTTGTTATATTGCAGTAACCGGACGACACTTTGAGCGTCTGCTGTCAGCACCTTCATGTTCTTTGAAGTTTGTCTTATTTTAAGTTGGGCGGATGCAGTGTAAATATAGTTGTTACTCTGACATTTTGACGTTTAGGTGTAAGAAATATTATACAACAAGTAATCCTTCTTCTTCAAGGTTTGAGAGCAGTTTTGATTATGTTGCTCCAACAATTTTGAACAGATCATTGGAACTATTCTACATAACTACATTGATAAGCTTTAAAAAGAAGTACCGAGAACATGTTTTGAACAAGCAAAGAAATAATTATTGATAGCGATTGAGCAATAGAATTTATATCTCCTTTGTTTAGTATACATCAACAGGTTCTAAAACGTGTGTCATAAATTGGAAGAGACAACTCTATTACACCTATATTGTTGAAGGTGGGGTTGACAAATGTCTATACAATACACTATCCTTTTGAGATTTATCTTAATAAATGTGTTTATTATTATTATTATAAGAAATGTAGTTCTGAAGTGCATCGAGATGTTATATTGATATTGTTGTTAATTTCATTAAACTGTATCTATCATTACTCTTCCCCTAGGTGAAGTATTACGGAGAGGAGGAGATCACTTGCATACAGGTGAAAAACGCAGTAGAGGGTCAGCACCACTCAACCGTTGAAATAACTGAAGGTGGCGTAGGAAAAACCTTTGTCGAGATTAATTTGCGGTCTGATAAGGGGTATGGTTATGGTTACTTCGTTCTTGTAGCTGGAAAAAATGAGTAAGAAATAGTACACGTGCATTTTGTTAATTAGTAAAGACTATAGACTATAGTCAACTTTGTTTTATTTATATTTTGCTCCTCTGCATTGTAGAAGTTAAAGAACCAAAATGGAAGAGATCGATAACTGCGTGGTCTGGGTCAATATGTTTTAGTGTCCTATAGTGAGCAAGTTGTCGATTGAATTTCATTCAAAGCGTTTAAGACACATTCATATAGGGAGGAGAGAGCAGTTTCGAAGCAAATAATAGTAATAAACACGTTAAAATATGTTGCACAACCAAATTTAAGATTTTCATACTATGTCCACCCGGTAGTCAAAAACTGCAGACGAGACACTAAAGCGGCGGCCACACACAGCACCTTGCCTGCACGGTATAGTTTTACGCAAACAAGATAGTATACCACTGAGTGTCCACACCATTCAAGTCAGCTCGCGCAAACCTCATATCTGTGAGTTTTGCTGAACAGATTAGGGCTTGTGAGAGCAGGCGACAGAAAGGATCTGCCTGTGCACCATCTGTTATCCGAAGGTAACGGCAAACCAAAGAAAATCGTTGCTAAACAGCAGCAGACTTCTTGGTGGAACGCCACGGCGCGTTCGCTTAGCCTCCGTCAATCCACCAGTACGCAGACAGCTGTTTCACACTTATTAGCGATCATCAGTGAGGGAGATATAGAGCAATCCTCGTATATCGACTCCCATATGCAGCAGCACATAGAACCGCGCTCTTCTGGTCAGGCCAAGCGAACGCGCCGTGGCATTCCAACAAAAAGTCTGCTGCTGTTTAGCAGCGATTTTCTTTTGTTTGCCGTTACCTTCGGGTACCAGATGGCGCACAGGCAGATCTTTTCTGTCGCCTGCTCTCACATGCTTGACATGTCTAGTAGACATGAACATTCTGATGCTCCCTATCTCCGTCAATTGACCTATGGCGCACTGATGATCGCTAATAAGCGTGAAACAGCTGTCTGCGTACTGGTCGATTGACGGCGATATAGAGTAACACTCGTAGATTAGGGATTGCTTATCGAAAAATTAACAGGGATTTGTGATGAATTATCCTTGCTAAAATGGAGTGAAAAGTGGTCCCTGAAACGTAAAACATACTCCCATGTGAATTTAATAAGTGAAGAACCAGACGATTGGCGAAATTATTTTTCTTAATCCCTTTATTTGATTTTCCATAGATACGGTAATGAATGGTACGAATCAATAAATTCTGTGATTAATTCTTTGGAGTAACTTCGTATGTTTGCCATTATTTAAAAATTCAGAAGCTGACTATTTCAGATAAGTGCTGATATCGAAAACTGAACCCTATGCTTCTGTCCACATACCACACACAGGCTTTACCGTGCAGACCAGTTTACGCAAACCAAAACTTCAGCAGACTGAAATTTACACAAACCGCTGTTTCTGCTTCCCGATACAAACTGATTACTGATTTACACGAGTAAGTACGAGGTAAAGCATGCACGTGTGGCTGGGGTTTAAGCGCTACTGACCGATTCTCGCATAACGGTTTTTTGTTTTTTAGTTTGGCTAGAGACAAGCTGCAACAGTTCCAAAACATTAGATTCACTCATTTGTAAGTAGTGTTTGTAATGTTGGGGCTCGTTTAAAGCAATTTCTCTTATCAAAGACATAATCTCTAGATCTGTTTCGCTCTGAGAGAGCTATTTTTTCATCGTACATGTCTAAGCTTTTTCAATTTTGATCTTGAAATATATTTTTCACTCTATTTCTGTCCTAATTCTGTTCTGGTCCTATAGAGAAGCTGCTGGCTCGTCTTTTAGCTAAGCTATCAACTGCTGCCATGTTTGTTATAAAATATTCTGATACCTAACGCTGCTAGAATTTCATTTGTTTACAAATGGACATCTGATACGAACAACATGTTTATTGCCGAACTTTGGCTGAAATCGATTTTTGGTTTGTATGACAATCTTATCATCAAGCAGCACAGCAAAACAATATACGGAGATTTAGAAGTTTGAGAAATGTCTATAACTAACTAAAATATATTCACTTTTTGTACCCTGACCGTTGTAATCCAGTATTTTGTAATAAAATCCTGGGATACTGCCAAATATATCATTCACCGTATCCCAGAATTTTATTACAAAATATTATTAGCTAAACTGTTAAAGAAATAAACCAAAATTTTTAATAGATTTTCAGAAATCTTAAGTGTCCAATAAGCTAAGTGGTGGAAATTTTGATGACTCAGGGTTGGTCGAGGGATAACATGGACAATTGAAGGAATAAAAGACTCTGTGGGTAGACAGAGGAGCGAGAGGTTAATTCTGCCCCAGGCAAATCCACGAAGCATCGTACGGTGGCATCGTTCGACACATCCGCATCCAAACACACGACATTCTGTTGTTTGTACGTGAGCGTCTGCAGCAGAGTACATAACGTTTAGTCAGGTCGACACGACCGCTAGCAGGTGCTAATCCCCCAGGATTAAGTCGGATGGGGGTGCTACTGTCATCAACCCCTTCTTCCCTGTGATGATGCCAGCTTGCCGCAGATGAGCAACGCGGGCCATTTCGCAGTTATCATAGCTACATCAGGCTGTCTGTATCGTTATATAGAATGCTCATGGCCCTTCTCCGAACAATGTATAGTAATTCATCATACACAATAAACTAATTATAACTGTAATAGCACATGCTACTACAAACCT
The DNA here is from genome assembly GCA_951848785.1 of Callosobruchus maculatus. Lineage (NCBI taxonomy): Eukaryota > Metazoa > Arthropoda > Insecta > Coleoptera > Chrysomelidae > Callosobruchus > Callosobruchus maculatus. The sequence continues at coordinate 10,634 of CATOUR010000732.1, read as the reverse complement.
TTTTTAGCTGCATTCCTTGCTCAGTGCCAAGTTTCCAAAATTGCATACTATGAGTTTCGACACCGTAGCTGAGGGGAGTATTGTAATGATGAAAATTTTCGGTTTGAGATTTATGTTTGCCTGATGTCTATGGAAAATTCATGTCACTCATATATGTGGGCCCATCTGGTTTTCTATTATCGTATGTCTGTTGCAGTTCTTCTACCCACGTAAGCTCAGTAACAGCTTCAATGATTTTGATGAAATTTGGGGTGTGCTCTGTGCAATTTCTATTCTCGTGCCAAAAATGAGCAAAGTCTCGTAATCTAAGTAACTATTCGGATTCACCCATCTAAAACCTACTGACCTCAAGGAGGTTTCACTCAACACGACCATTGCCTTAATCAAAATGTGTGGGTCGTACGGCAGACTCAAAATAGGTATGAGCCACGATAGACACAATAGCATCGCAGTGGAAAGAGATATAATCGACCCACCCACTATCAACCTAACCTAACTTACTCTGAGTAGCTGCTGTATCAATTCTGACCAGATCTGAGATATAACATGATGTGAGATCATATTAGATAATTCTGCTACATTATTCAGAATCATTACAATTGTAGCGTAGAATTAGCGAATAATAAAAATTCTCAGAACTGAAATCTTTTAAGGATTTTAGGAGTTTTTAATTATCTTTTATGTTTTCTAGAATATATCACCTAATAATCGACCACTCTCAAGTTTTATAAAGCCCTGTATGTTAGTACTCATATAAAGGCTGCTTGGACTACACAATTTCTTCTAAGAGATTTGGTTAAATCTCCTAAATAATAAAATATGCTAGTATCCATCAGCAAATGGTTTCAAAATTGTGAATTCAACCAAAAATTGTGTCAGAATTCTTAGAACATGATCTATTTCCACAGTATTTCTAGGCTCGGCACATGCGCATTGGAAATAAAGTTAATGTGACAGGACGAGACTACCTAACGATCACTTTGGTCGTTTTCGTTTGTACGCTAGGTAGACTGTGTGGACTTGTTGCCTTCCTTGAAAGCTTTAATTAAAATCGGGTGATTTTATTTTTAGTTTAACTGCATGTTCACGATTTTGCAATGTGGATAAAGGATAAACCTGCGCATGTTCTAGCAATATCTTCCCCTATTCTGAGAGTCATTCAATTAATATGAATTTCAATGAAAGGTATTTATTTGTTAAGCAAACCTACTTCTATTTTCATACATTTTGTCGTCAGCTACGTTTTATTAAGCTTTACAAAATAGATTATGTTTCGATTTTTGAAGTTATTTTCCTGCAATCACAAAACGTCTATATAATTACAGGGTCCGGGTTGTGAGATTTTACTTTGCCTGTAGTTAACATCTATGGATAGATAGATATATTGCGTCTGGAATATGTACGGGTACAATATGTCACAAATACAAGTAGTAAGTTTACATAAAATGACAGTCAAATGAACGAAAAATTCTTTCAACGTTGCGACAAAAATTAAAATTAAAATACTCATCTACGAGTAGAAACAATTACTAATTAGAACATTTCTCACAGTTTCTTTAAATCTGCTTACATTTAGGTCCGATTTTATCAACATGCATATTTAACAAAGAATTTGACAAAGCTTTTCTATTGGATATTGTTTAGCAAAAGCTTTCTATTGGGTATTGCGGGCTAGTTTAATAAGTATCATCCAATAGTATTTTATCAATATTGGAAACAAAACGTCAAAGCTGACACTTTCATTAAAAATATTTTAGAATTCATGGATCAAAATTATAGCAGAAAATCAGAACAAAGTGATTGATTTGCAAATTAATGCTAGATTTTTAATGTTTACCTTATAATTATTGTATAATTACCAATTGCATTTGCAGTCAGATTGATTATAGACTGGATACATGTTTGTTATAGAATAGACCTTCTTATCGAAATATTCACAGAGGATGTAAAGATTGTAGGCACTGCGTAAAAGGCACCGTAGCGCAGAAACACATTTATTTAAAGCACATTATTCACTTTCTGACTATACTAAAGGTTTCTAGTTTAGGAAAAATAAGGATATACGTTATCCCTTTGCCAGATCGCAAGGCTTTGCTGTTAAGCAGGATAGGCAACCAGTAATGCACGCTTGCATCGTGTGTGTCTATAATAGCTTTGTGAAATGCAATAAAATGTTATTTTTACCCTTTTTCACTATAATACAAAGGTATATTGGAGGTATTTATAACTATTATCGGTTGTAAATTATTGTTTTAACAAAATAATGCAGTAATTTGAATGTCTTGTCATCATCATCATTAAATTAACAGTCCATTTTATCCAGTGATCAAATGTTGTCGGTTTTGTGGAATCTGATTGGAGATTAGTAATTGCTAAACTCTTTGTTAAACAGGAAAATGCATTTTTTTTACCCATTTAGGATGGAAAATCAGTTGAAAAAATACTAGAGAGTTCACAATGGTCGATTATATATAAAGCATGTTTTTTTTTCACCTTTTTGAAGTAAATTTCAAGAGAAATCAATAATTTTCAGGGAACTTTGACAGATGCAAGTTCTTGAATGGGCTGCTCTGATTGATCAAAACCTTTGTTAAAATGCCCGTGTTGATAAAATCGGGCCTTAGACCACGTATAGTTGAAGGCAAATGATTGTAAAGATCTAGGCGCGGATAATTTTTTTTTTATTTCGCTGAAGAGAATTTAGAAACTCTCAGGTCTTTAGATGATCTGGTCTGGTGGATGTCAAGTAGTGAAGTATATATGAAGATACTGGGTGAAGACATTATTTTTAAGTTTATAAAATGTTCTCTACATGAGTCGTAATACCCTAAGCCAGTTATCATTAGAATAGCTTTCTTCTAATGAACAAAAATATTCTACCAATCTTACTGAAGTTGCGCCACAGTGACGTATCGTAGCTTAGGTGGGAATGAAATAAAACCAAAATAGCAATTCTTTAACACTTGAGGTTTTAATTTCCCTAGTAAAAATCAATGTAATAACTCCGTTGTGGCGGTATGCATACTTTTTACTTCCCCACACCGACAGGATGTGACAGTTGTAAATCTGAAAAATTTGTTGTACTCATAATGGGCTGTCTACTGACCTGAGAGAGAAAGACCTAGCGGTATAATACACTTTTTTAGGCCCATCCGAACATTGCCTTGTGTATTGCAGGAACCAAGGGACTTAGAGAATTTTCCTATGTATACATACATACGAGTATTGCTTTAGATCGTTCTGTATTTTATAATGTTGAAATTACTGAATTGATGTTAATGAAATTTCGGCACAGTATTACTACTTTGGCGAGGACGGAAAACGCGTCTGACTTTTAGGAATCGTCTCAGTGGCGGCGCAAGCAATATTAAAAAAAACTAAAAATAATGAAAATAGCTCAAACTTCGTTTTTAGGCGTTTTAGGGGTTTCTGGTCATTTTCTACTTTTTTTTTGGGTGGGGGTGAAATTGGGGTGGTTGGGGGGGGTGGGGGGTTGTAAATCTAAAAAATTTGTTGTACTCATAATGGGCCGTCTACTGACCTGAGAGAGAAAGACCTAGCGGCATAATACACTTTTTTAGGTCCATCCGAACATTGCCTTGCCGATTACAGAAACCAAGGGACTTGAACTTTCTGATGCATACAAAAATACATACGAGTATTACTTTGGATCGTTTTGTATTGTGTTACGTGGAAACTTCTGAATTGACTTTAATGACATGTTTTGACACAGATTTATTACCGCGACGGGTATGGAAAGCGCGTATGTTTTTTAGAAATCATTTCAGTGGCGGCGCTGGCAATAATAAAAACACTAAAAAATATAAAAAACACCTCAAACTTCGTTTTAGACGTTTTAGGGGTTCTCTGATCATTTTAAAAAATTTTTTGGTTGGGGGGTGAAATTGGGGGTGGTTCGGGGGTGGGGGTTTGTAAAACCCAGAAATTTGTTGTATTCATGATATATTGTCCATTGACCTGTGAAAGAAGCACCTAGTAGAATAAAACACTTTTTTGCGGTCGGGGCGAGCGATGATTTGATTGCAGGGGCAGCATCTAGACTATAGTTGCATGCTGTGGGAAAATAACAAAACTGGTATCATCGGAATGTGTGGGAAGTACTGAGTCAATCAACTTGACTACATTTTTTAATCGCCCAATTTTAACCACTGACGGTTATAATTTTCACCAGCTCTCTGTTTACAGGGACTTATGATGGTTATAATGGGCGTTAGTTATTTTAACCATACGTTATGTTTAACCATGATGTTACAGAATAGACCCTAAGTCTAATATTACTGTACTACGACAAAAAGTGCCATCAGACATTGGTTCCGATACGCGAGTCTCATCTGGATAGCCTCCCTAAAATAATATGACCTCTTGGCGGTGATGGTGTGGTGTTGAATATGCCGCTGCACTGGCGTGACTGAAATGATTAACCCAGTCCGGTAATTAGCCATAAATCAGAAGTAGTTAGAGGTCGTTGTGTCGTATCCACAGGCATTTATATCGTGTTTGTATATGTAGGTATGTATATACTTTTCCATTTGTTGAACAGGATTTAATTCACTCTGTCTTAGCAAGTTAGTAACGAATCAGCTAGCGATCACTTTTCACGTCCGAGGAAAACTTTCGTAGCTTTTATCACATAAAAGCTGATAAGGTTGAAAACGGTCGATTATGCTGGGACAACACTTCACAATATACAGGGTGGTCTAATAAGCGCGCGGTGCTCTCTAGCGGCCATACCGTTTAAATTAGACGAAAATATTTTAAATAAAAAAACGATTCCTTTCAAATGCTCTACATTTAGAAAATAATTTCAAAGATCGCGAACTTCCGGATATACCGGAAGTAGATATCAACTTGCTTATTTCAAATAGAACACCCTGTATATTATTACGTTTTTGGATTCAGCATCGACTTCCAGGTCCAGCTTGTTAACCATAGTTTTATCTCTACGAAGCCTATTTTCGAAGTTATTCAGCAATCTTTAGAAAATTTGACGTTTGTAATACTTTACAGGAAAAGTTAATGTCTCGAAAACCAAAAGCGATAGAAAGATGCAGTTTTTAGTTTTAAAACAAGCAAGAAACGTTCTTGTGTTTCAGTAAGATCGTTATTTAAAAAAAAACATTAAATCAATAGTCTAGCAATTTTCAAATTTCAAGAGCTAAAAACGTTAAAAACTTTTTTTTTCAAATGGGATGGTATGGTGAGTTTTACATCAGTAGATGCGAAATTAAATTCTCTTACAATATAATAATTCCGATATTCAAAAATATATTTCCAAATATGCTCGAAATACGCACAATGATACAATTCAAATTTTCTTCTGTACTAAGCGTTGTACAGGGCATAGAAGATTCCTAAGCTCAAATTCAATGCGTTAAAAAATAGTTAAATCAAGTTGATTGCCTCAGTACTTCCCACGTATTGCCATGATACCAGTTTATAATTTTCTCATAGGACCCCTTGGGGGTTTGTGTTATGCCGCTAGAACTTTCTTCCACAGGTCAATTATGAATACTACATTTTTCAGTTTTTTAACCCTCACCACTCGAACGACACCAATTTCACCCTCATCCAAAACAGTAGAAAATGAAATAAAAATACGCCAAAACACGAATTTTGAGCCTTTTTTATATTTTTAGGGTTTTTTGTTATTGCTGCGCCGCTACTGACCACGATTTCTAAGAACCATACACGAATTAAAGTTGCGAACTTCCGATTTGAGTTTTTAAAAAAACTTCATTTTCGAAAATTACAATTTTTCAGATGTGAACCCGAGCAGAAATAATGAAGACTACCTCCTCCCGACGGAGATACTGAACTACCGGTTGAAGTTTCCAAATTTCCTTCTTTCTTCTCCCTTAGACGATAATTTGTTCTATGTCTCTTTCTTCTTCTGGTCTTCTCTCTACTTTAAATAAATCTTGATAACCAAGTAACCGAGGACAGCTACAACAAGGACGTGCAAGAAGATGGTCCAGATGCTCACTGATTGAGGATTCACAGGATCACTGGAAATTTCTTGAAGTTTTTGGCTTTGCATTCCCAGGGCGGCTTCTTATATCGTTCACACTCCTTATAAGTTGATTGATTCTAGTCGAATAGGCTCCACAGTGGCGGACTGTATTTGACTAAGTCCTCCAAAAACTGATTTTGGCAATGCAAGTTTCTTGAAAATCGGATTTCGGGTTCCTATACCCCTTTTATGATTGAGTGACCCATGTGTATTTCACAATTTTTGGCTAATTTCTGATAGGTATGCCCCCTGAAGTGTAATTATAAAATTACATAAAATTACATCGATAGTCGCTAACTATCAAAGTCAAGATAACTTTGATAGTTAGCCACTATTCTGCCGGGAACAATTAGCATCCAATTTCCTGCATCTAGTTTTTCTAACTTTATCTCTTCGATGTGGATAGGAATTTGAAGACAATTAGTGAGATTTTTCTCGAATAGTAACATTTGCACCTCGCATGGATTTCCCTCACTCAGCTTGACTGGGGTATTTTCGTGGCATACGTATTGTTCGGGTTGAACTTCTTGGCAGCGTTTATCGAATAGGCTGTAGCTGTGCTCATTCAGGATAAGGAAATTTCAGATAGGAAATATGGCTTTAAATTGTTTGGATGATGGTGTAGGTAAAGGATATAGATGATAATAATTATATCTCTCGACTTCCACCAAAGGTATTTCTAAAATAAACATGATTTGATTTCCTTTACTGTAGCTTCTCATTTCCAAAAACTTTTTAAATTGCAGAATGTTTTCTATGGTAGGATCGAACATCGTGCAAAAGTTCTGCTATGAGTTTTACCTTATTTAACAATTCTTGAGGCTTTAATAAGGAATTATAGAAGGTATTAAGTTTTGAAAAAGAAATTGCCATTTCCAACTTTTCCAATATATCATGAATAAGTCGATACGAAGTCAGTATCTGTGAAATTACTGTTTGTATAAAGAATCCACTTTCCATGTTGATATTTTTTGCCTGTAGAGCTGCAATGGCCTTTTCAAGTTGCAGGATGCGCCATTCCAAGATTAATTGGTTTTTACGTGATTCTCTTGGATATAGTTTCGAAATTATCTGAAGATTGATTGAAAATCGTTATCTGTTCTTGGATCAAAGTTTTGATTTTACTGTCGTTTTCGGATAACTTAGATAATGCTTGATCATAGCGCTTTGCATCTGATTCATCTAGGTTTCCTGTAATGATTTTAATAAATGAACCCAGTTCATTGATTAAACCTCGTTTTTGTCTCAACTAGATTTATCTGTGAAAATTGATCTTTTATCTTTGATTCGAAAGAAAATTATTAGATTGTAATAGCCTTCCAATTGTGGAAATGTGAAGTGGTGTTCTCAATGTCCACTTTTAGTGAAATTCCGAAAATTATTCAGCTATGTAGGATATGTCGATAATTTGTACAAATGACCAATAATCAATGACATTCTGAGCTTTTCCTAATTTCAAGGGAAGGGGGTCAGGATTGTCATTCATGTTTTGGAATTTGGGAAATTTTAATTCTACTGTTGATCTTCTGCCGGAGGCAAGGATCTTGAAATAGAAGGTACTTTCAATTCCTTCAAATGCACAATTTCTATTTTATTAGTGGATCTATTCTTGATTTTGCCTCTATTATGTTCCAAAATTTCTAATATATCGTAAGGTCCCTTAAATTTGTTATCCTTTTTATTCCCTTTCTTTGTAGCTTTATACACTGTTTGACCTACTTTAAACTGAAATTGAGAACTACCTTTATTGTTTCGCTTTTCGAGTTCTTTTATTTTTGTTTTCTTGTAGATTATCTGAAATACGTTGGTACAAAGTGTTTCATTTTTTTCTTTATGGTTAGAAGCATAGTCGATGAAAAAAGAAGTTTAAATAAGGTCTGAAGGATCTCTACAAGTGGTGTGGCCAAAAGTCAATTTAAATGGGGGTAAATTTTGTCGCTGAGTGTAGTGAACTATTATTATACGCTATCAAAGCATAATTCATTAAATTAATTGTACTTTCATTCGGAAATTTCTCTAAAAGTCTTCTGATGAATTGGACTCATGGTGTGAAGGTGTAGTGGAATGTTCGTCAATTTTATGAGATTTTAAAAGTTCCCTGTGCATGATGACGTGACCTAAATATTGCACTTCCTTCCTAATAAACTCGGACTTGCCTAATTGAATCTTAAAGTTTGATTTTCTGAGTTTAGTGAATACTTGTTAAACGTACTATACGGTCTTGGAGGCTACTACTAAAAAATACAATATCATTAAGGTATACTAGGCATATTTCATTTTGAAGTCCTCGTAAGATGTTATCCATAACACGTTGGAATGTACTAGGTGAATTTTTCAAACCAAATGGCATTATTTTGAATTCTCAATGTCCGTTTTTAGTTGAAAAAGCTATTTTTGGAATATCTTTGGGTTCCATCTCAATTTGGTGGAACCCACTAGCCAGATCAAGTGTGGTGAAATTGACTTCTACCTAGTTTATCTAAAATATCAATTATATCTGGAAGGGGGTATCGGTCATCTACAGTGCATTCATTTAGTTTCCTACAACCAATAGCTAGTCGTCATTTCTTTTTACCTGAGGCGTCGTCTTTTTTCCTCACAATCCAAATAGGGAATGAAAAGGGGCTGGTTGAGGGTTGAATTATATTTTGTTGTAGCATTTTTGAAATGTGATCTCTAACATCCCTTTATGAGTTTCTGGGTAGCGGCAACTTTTTGTATAAATAGGGGTATCATCCGTCAATTTAACCCTGTGTTTAATTTTGTCAGTAAAACTCAATGGAATATATTCGCAATGGAAAATGTCTCTAAATTCAAAACAAAGTTTGCGTATAGCATCTGTTTCTTCCTTATTGCAGTGGTCGAGGCGTAATTTTTACAAACTTTGTTTCAATAATTTTCCATGATTCTCATCAGTATGTAATTCCATATCGTTAGTACCATGAACATTAACATCAAACATTTCTATAGGTTCCGCATAGAAGATCTCCTTTGTAGTTATTGTCAGGCAAACCGTTAAAACGAACCGAGTTATCGCCGTAATTTTCGATAGAAACTTCGCGAATCTCGTCCTGACGATTCTAGTGTTGGCTGCGCCAAATAAAGTTGCGAACTTCCGATTTGAGTTTTTTAAAAAAGCTTTATTTTCGAAAATTATAATTTTTTTAGATGTGAATCCGAGCAGAAATAATGAAGACTACTAACTTGATACAATACAAAGCATATTTATAGGCTTGGGAAGAAACTAAGCAGTACGTGCAAGTGCAACATATGCACTCTGTGGTTCATAACTCGCGTTTTCCGTCCCCACCAATAATACTGTGTTGGAATTTCAGTAAAATCAATTTAGTAGTTTCCACGCTACACAATACACAACGATCTATAGCAATACTCGTATGTATACATCAGCAAATTCTCTTGGTTTATGTAATAGGCAAAGTAATGTTCGAATAGACGTAAACATGTGTATTATGCCATGGGTCTTTCCTTCACAGATCAATGGACTACCTATTATTATGAATACAACAAATTTTTCAGTTTTATAACCCTCCACCATCCACCACACCAATTTCACCCCCTTCCAAAAAAAAGTAGAATATGACCAGGAACTGCTAAAATGGGCCTAAAAACTAAGTTTGAGGATTTTTTTTATGTTTTGCTAATTACTCCGCCACCCATGAACCGATTTCCAAAACTATAGCAGGCATTACTTAACTACTGGCGAAGCCGTAGAAGCAAAATCAGAAACAGCTTCAACTCCAAACAAATTCAATCCCATAATAATAGGAGACGTAGAAACTCCACTCAACTTCGCTGACACAATCCGCGAGCCTCTAATAGCCATCATATGATCAACACCAACATCACTCGACGATACCACCTTCGTACCGGGGACCATTAGCCTTAACAACACCACAAAACGGCAAATACATCAAACTTCGAAATGCGCGCCAACCATGGTGACGCGATCTACGCACGCGTAGGTACTTGCTTCATTTTGGACTTAGTCGTTTCAACGATCAACATCGACTGCTTATGCCGGACGCGCCGGGTAGTTGTACTAGACCCGGCGCTTTATCAGCAAAAGGCCGCTATCGCGGCGTTATCAATAACGATCAAACAAGAATAAACACGCAAAATACAGTGTTGCCAAATTTATTCAAATTCAGTAAATATAATACATGTAACAACACAATAATAATGTGATAAGATATGAGAGTAGTGGAGATTTGGTTTTTTCTGGATGGGTTAAAGTGGAGTTTGCGCGTTTTGGTAATGCTATGAAAGTTAGTGATCCTGCTTCAGAGATGACCCTTCGATACTACGCAGAACCATTGATTCAAACAAACACGAGTGCTACTACTTGACAGTATTTATGTATTATGTATTGTGTTACAGACCGATAGAAATGAGTCTCATGGTTTTTCTCAAAACTGTCAAAACTCACAATTAGTTGAAACTTAAATATTGCTAGCCTACAGGCTAGCTGCACCATATCAAATTGCATTGATCACTATGATATTTCTCTACGCAATAAAGATGAAAAACGTCGTTATGAGCTTCATATAAAAGGCACTCTTTTAGGACAAAAGCCTTTTGACAT